>JAMZAV010002992.1:0-76769 GCA_024449915.1 Sweltsa coloradensis
TTATTTTCCTATCCTTCGTCCCCCACATCACAAAAGCCCTCTCCAAAGCCAGACTACGCTCCAGAGTTATTTACCGCATCTCAAGAGGATGCTCCCATAAAACCCTCCTCCATATCTACACAGCTCTCATCCGACCCGTCCTCACCTACGGCCATCCTCTACTGTCACTCCTCCCAACCACCTCCATGAATAACTAAAATCCTTTGAACGAAACTCCTCCGCACCTGTTTAGCTTTGCCGCCCCAAACCAAAGCCGAATACCTTTTCAACTGGTGCCCGATACCTCCAATCAACACCTTCATGGACAAATTGGATAACAAATATGCAGAGACAATGGAGGAACGCCCCCTCATCCTTCCCATACTCAACATCCTTCCTTCCCTCCCCCCTAACGGCGCCTTCCACATCACAAACTTATACGACAAATGCCACAAGGACTATAACTCATTGCTGAGCTCCACCACTTCAATAGTCTCCACCGCCTCAAGCAACACAAGCACGACAGCAACCCAAACCCACCAAGAACAGTCTCAACGCGACCGCGAGGTAGGGAAGGTCTACTACTATATCGTCAAAGTTTGTTCCGGCACTTCGCCGATATCTATCAGTGCCACCATCGAAGCTGGCGTCACCAGTTAAGCCAGGCCCAGTTACGAGGCGCAAGCAAGGCTGAGCGACAGTGCGAGTGCCTACGTAAGTGCCAACGATAGTGTTAATTCAACTCTCAATAGCACAAATACTACGATTGCATCAGCATCACCCCAAGTGCGCACCCTTGACCAAGTACTGTTGAGCAGCGACAGTGAGAATTCACAATTCCAGCCGTCTCCGATCGCACATAGCGAAAACGCGGTAGTCCAGCCGGATCTACAATCGCCCGGAACACCGCTCGCTCTCCAGTCTGACGTGGTGCGGACATCTCTCCAGATCCGCACACCGTGCACGAGCCCGCAGTGTCCACGTCCATACAACAGGGCAACCACGTTGTCTGTTGGTTCTACAAAAGAACACTTCCCACGGTCCTCCGCAGGGACGTCCATTGGTCAAGACTCGGTTCTCGATACCACTCTCACATCGGCAAGCCTAGCAACTACGAAATCAGTCTCACCACTAACACCCAGATCCGGATCACCGGACGACTTCTCATTCTCTCCCAACACCAAGCGATTACGTCTACCTACGACTCCATTAGAAGGCTTCCTAGCGGGACACCTGCCGCGCGTCAGAGATTACCTATTCCCGGAGGATCATACGAAATCGGACGAGGAACGACCCCAGTCCAGGTAAAAATACAGATTCTTCTTCATCTCTTTCTGACAACTCTGACCAAAGCGACGACATGCCTCCGCGCATAGACCCCGCCTTCCTCGATGAGGAAACACGGGACGCCCTGCGCGTCGTCCTACAGAACCAAGCTAAGCAGGTACAGGAAGTGCCTCACGTAGAATACACGCCGGTGGGAGAGGATTGGACGTTTCCGTCCTTGCGACCTACGCTCAATGTTCCACAACTTACATTCCCGGAACCCAAGACGAAAGCCTTGTTCGCAAGACTCCAAGCAGCATATGCCTTGATGCCTCCCCAGGGAAGAGACTACCACGACGTTACCTCAATTCTATTCCTCGCTAGCCTCTGGGACGTGCTTGACTCAACAACGAAGGCTTACGTCACCCACCGCAGTGCTTTATTGTTGGCGGCCATCACTCAAGGGTGGACCGTAGCGCTGCATGCATTTGGTTCGGCAAATACGTCCGCTACAGGGGCTTTCATACCCCCGGGCTATGTACCGCCGCCGCGACCTTTGTATCAACGAACCAATTATCAGGGCTCCACAAGGACCACGACTGCCTCAGGGGGTAGGGGAACGACGAGGAGAACGTCAAGAGGACAGCCCAAGAAATAAGGACCCTCGACCCCGAGCCTCCACCTTGCGCGTGGAACCTCAAGGATCTCGCCTTCATACTTTGTATTTTCTTATCATGTATGCCACATTATGTAACTATGTTTGTTATAAACCATGTATGATTGTATTCTCCTAATAAAATGGGTTGTGAAAGACGCCGAAACTAGGCGCCACTTTCCCTGCCTCGTGGTCGTTCCGACAGTACCCGGACCACACACACTCGGCACTATATAGTGGCGAGGGTGTGGGGAACGGGAACAGTCTCAACGCGACCGCGAGGCAGGGAAGTTCATCAACAAGGCAGTGACTTGAAACTGACAGAACTATTCATACTCCACAGTTTCTTTTCCTTTTCTGTAAATAATGTGTTTGTTTAGGAAATTAATTTGATACAATTTGATCAAGTATCGTATCGTGAACGTGTGGTATTGTAAGGAACACTTTTTATTAATTGTAAAGTGTGTTTATATCATTTTGAAAAGTTGTAATAGTTTTGACTTGAAGATTCCATTTAAAATGGATGATTGTTTTGTGAACCCTGGCAACGAAATGTGAAGATAGCAGATTTTGTTTGATAAATTTATTTTGGCAGCTGCATCTGCTTTGTGAAAGTTATTTATTAAATGTGAATGTAAACAAACTAATCTATACTACAAAATGACGTGCCACGAGTGCGGTATGTATAAAAAAATCATCAATGTGCTCCTATTTGATGTTGACACCGAAAGGAACAACAATTTACTTCTAAGAAAAATGTCAACAAACATGGCTGATCAAATTAGGCCTGGTGAGTTTCATAAAAAGGTAGGATTAGACTTAGCCATACACTCTGACCTAGAAACATGTAAAACCACCACTGACAAAGAAACATTTCTTCAATGTCAACAAGATTATGGAATGACAAAGCCACATCCTAACTCTTTTGCAAACCAACAGCAAACTCTAACTCTGACTAGCTCTTACAATAACGAACACCCAACTGGAACTAGGTTCAACCAAAAGACAGCTGATGTAAGATCCGAGTTTAAGCCTAACCACGGCGTTAGTCATAATGACATACCTAGGCCTCTTGTCCACATGCCACATATGAAGGAAATGGGCTCTATACCAATTATCCACACTGTCCGTCACAACGATGTCCCTAGACCTCCATTACTCATGCCAAACAGGAAGGCATATGCATATCAAAAACCTCAAGCATACAGTAAAACATGCTTAAATGCTAATCAACAAAAAGAGACAAGTTTTCCCATTCAGCACACAACAACAATAAGCTACAAGGAACCTTCTCTATTACTAATGCCACACAGGAAGGCATGTGCATATTATCAAAAACCTCAAGCATACAGTAAAACAAGTTTAAATGCTAATCCACAAACAGAGAAACGTTTTCCTGTTCAGCACACAACAACAATAAGCTACAAGGGACCTCCTAGACCTAAATGCTAAATGGACACAGATCACAAAAACTAGGAACAGGTACCTACCACTGGAATACTTAGACGACGATGCCTATCCTTCTCTTGATGTAAGTACAAATAAAAGATCAAAGAATAATAGAAACACTTCCAGTCCTAGGTCTGTACCCACGCCCAACTGTGAATTCACAAAGACTAAAACATCTAAAAGCGAGCTAACAAAGACTGTTAGCACAGTGGGAGTAGTTATAAGTGACTCTATTTTTAAAGGATGCCAAAGAGAAGAATATGTGTCTCAAGATAAATATTCTCTTCGAGTATATCCAGGAATTCAGCCTCACCAGTTACAAAAATTGATAGAAGAAGACCAAAATCCTGCCAAACTACACATGAGAACTGTTATAATCCACAATGGCACAAATTCTGTAAGATATCTAGAGCCATTACAGATAATGGAAAACGTCTACCAATTACTGCGAGCTGTTAAAAAAAATTACCCAAATGCTGACATAGCTTACACAAGTTTGCTATATCGTAAAGATGTTCCAAACCACGTGATATCCGAGATTAATTCTTCTCTGAAATGGGTGTGCAGTACACTTGAGGTAGTTTTTGTTGAAACTAATAATTGGTTAACACCATCTGATATTTCAATGGATGGTCTTCATCCAAATAGCAAAGGAACCTTGAAATTACATAATATGATCATTGAAATGATTAGTAGAATGCCATGCCCAGATTCGTTTACTTTTCGGGTGCAGAAAAGAAGGCTCACAAATACTACAGCAAAAAATTTCCATGATGTACCAACAACATCTACTCAGCACAAGGAAAGTAGGCCTAACTTCAGGGATAACCATTCTAAGAAAACAACTTCTAATACGGTAAATGGGACAGAGAGTCAACCAGCGTTACAGGATACAACCATAGAGACTACTTGTTCTGAAAACGATCAGCAGATCAAGGACAAGTGCAGGGACAAAGACCAACTGACAAGTTATTTTACCAAAGAGGATAGTGTGCCTTCTTTGGACCAGCCGAAGACTACACAAGATCCTTTGTTTTACTTAGCTGAGTATCTGTCAACTAGGCCTACCACAAAATCGAAAAATTCGAATACTATAACACTCTCTCTAATAGACTCTACTCCCTACACTGCAGATAAATCTGACAAATCTCGTCCTGGGTATCCTATCTCCCAGAATCAAGACTTCCAACAAATCCAGCACATCAAGGACAAATGCAGGGACAAAGACCAACTGTCAAGTTCTTCTACCAAAGATGATAGTGTGCCTGCTTTGGACCAACCGAAGAGGTCAGCTACCACAAAATCGAAAAATTCAAATACTCTAACACTCCCTCTAAAAGACTCTACTCCCTTAACTGCAGAGAAATCGGACAAATCTCGTCCTGGATATTCTATCTCCCAGAATCAAGACTTCCAACAACTCCAGGTAGCCCTATCTTCGAAACCGCAAGAGGGGACGCCAGCCCAGGTGCGATCATCTGGCTCGGCACAGGGCGCTGTATTGTCCACTGCGTCGGAGGAGATGACAATACAGAGACACACATCCATATGCGAACTGAACGTTGTACACTGGCCTGAGTCGGAAGAGATGCCAGCCTACTTGCGAACGCCTGAGACAGCCCAAGCGTCCACTTCCAAGCAGGACGCTGTACCAGCTGCTTCTTCTTGGGGACAATCAACCTACCACCACATGACAACCCGAAGTAGTGGTACAAGGCAATTCTCCAATTATAATTATCAACAACTAAGGGAACTAATGGCAAGTGAGGGTCTTGGGCAAAAACTTCGAATTCAAAAACCATGGTCCCCCAGAGAGTTAATAGAAATTCTTACTGATCATTATCGGAAGAAGCAAAAACAGCGTCAAATAAATATTAGATCACCACCTCTTCATTTAAAATCATATAAATACAACAAATCCAAATCTAACCGTAGTTGACTAGTTGACATACCAAGCCATAATGACATTATCGTGGCTGATAAAAACACTAATGACAAAACACCTCTCATTAGCCTTAACACTCCGCCTCTAACACACCCTTCAAAAAACAAAGACAACATAAACAACAATATAAAAAGTACAAAATTTATTAGAATACTCCATCAAAATATTCAAGGCCTTACACTTACAAAAAGTAGGGACATAAATATCATTTTAGAAGAGCACAGTACGAAAAATGAAACTGTTGATGTGCTATGTATATCAGAGCACTGGAAAACAAGTGAAAGTATAAACAGTATTGTGATTGATAACTTCACACTAGTTTCCTCGTTTTGCAGAAATTCTCATATACATGGAGGGGTTGCAATCTTTGTGATCAACACACTGTTTGAGCTTGTAACTCAGAAACCAACAATTACTAACTATAGTTGTGATTTAAATTTTGAAATGTGCTTGCATTGAATTGAATTTAAGTACAAATAAAAAAAACACTAGCGGTATCTAATATCATAATCGTCGTAATTTATAGGTCCACAAATGGCAACATTAAAACCTTTCTAGAAAAAAGTGAAAAAATTATCTCTAAACTATTAAAATCAAATAAACATTTAGTATTTTTGGGGTGACTTCAATGTAAACGTTCTCTCCAAATAGTAAAGACCCGAATAAAGATCAACTAATTAATCTCCTTAGCTCATTTAACCTTTACTCACCAAAACGAACCAACTAGAGTTGACCAAAGGTGGCAAACACTCATCCATCATTGACAACATACAGCAACAAATACTACACTTCCATTCAAGACACAGGTACTTAACCTTGTATTGCCGACCATTATGCTCAAGAAATCAAATTCAATGTAAACAATTTTATTCCTCCAACAACAACAAAAACAATTCAATTATTAAATGATACCACATTAGATAATCTTATCGAGAGACTTGAAGAAGAAATGTGGGATGATGTATCACAAGCTAAATTGGCTGATGATAAATACAATACATTTATACAGAAGCTGCAGTCATATATCAGTGAAAATTGTCCATTTAAAACTATAAAAAATAAACCATTCTACAAAAAGCAAAACTGGATATAGAAGGGTATAAAAAATCTCGAGTTTAAATAAGAGAAGTCTTCTTTATATAAAAACTCATTTCCAAAACGTGACATTCCTTCAAACTTACGTTAAATCATATTTAAAAATTTATAAACAAGTTTTAAAAACAGCAAAAAGAAATCAAATTAAGGACAGTATATCTCAAGCTAACAATAAGTCAAAGTGTATATGGAAAATTATAAATTCAGAGACAAACAGAAAACCTATTAAGCCCCGTGAAAATATTAATCTACTCTTTAGTAACAATGAATTAATAAATGACTCTAAAGTGGTAGCAAAAATCCTTAATAGCTATTTTGCTAATGAAGCCTCTGACCTAACAAATAACTTAGTAAATCAAGGAAATAATCAAAATCTTACTTTCATTGATTACTTGCATAAGACAAACAAGAGCCCAGTAAATTCTTTATATTTTTATAAAACTGATATTAATGAAATAAAAAATATTGTTGGTAAGTTAAAATCATCTCACTCTGCAGGAGTAGATGGCATATCAACTATTGTTTTAAAGAAATGTATCCATATGTTAGCTGCACCTCTATGTGATATTTTCAATACCTGTCTAAAAGATGGGGTCTTTCCACAAGCACTAAAAATATCCAAAATAATTCCCATACATAAAAAAGAAAGTAAACTCCTTGCAAGTAATTATCGACCAATATCTATTCTACCTGCTGTTTCAAAAATATTGGAAAGAATTATTTATAACAGATTGATAAGCTTTTTAGAAAAGCACCACATTCTAACAGAAAGACAAAATGGATTCAGAAAGGGAAAATCTACTAGTGATACAATTAGAAGATTTCTATTAAACGTAACTAGTGAAATGGATTCAAATATTGATACTCTGGGTATATTCTGTGATCTCACCAAAGCTTTTGACTGTGTTGATCACAATATACTCCTCACTAAATTAGAATATTATGGAGTACGTGGTGCTGCGCTAAAATTATTAAAATCATACTTAACAAACAGAGTACAATATGTAGAAATAACTAGCAATGAAAATAATAAAATTTCACATACCATTTCGGACTCTGAGAAAATTATATGTGGTGTACCACAAGGGTCAATTCTTGGCCCTTTATTTTTCATTGTCTTTATCAATGATCTAACTGAAAGTATAGATGATGCTGAACTTTTTGCTGACGATTTTTCCACAGTCATAAAGGCTGATGAAAGCAAAGCTCTTCGGGATAAATCAGAAGAAAGACTAAATGAATCAAATGGGTGGTTTACAGCTAAACAAACTAATTTTAAACTAAAAAAAAACAAACTATATCCAATTCCACTCAGATCAGAAGATTACAATCTTTAAATAAAATACCATACCTAACTAATTTTTCAGATAATTCAAATATAACACAAGTTTCATCAAATGTATTTCTAGGCTTAACAATAGACCAACATCTAACATGGCACGATCATATCAATACATTAATACCAAAACTTAATTCGTCTTGTTATGCTATAAGGACCATCAAGCAGATAAGTAACATCCCCACAGCCAAAATATGCTACTATTCATTATTTGAGTCATATATAAGCTACGGAATTGAATTTTGGGGTATATCGACTCACATTCATAAAGTTTTTATTATACAAAAAAAAGCAATTAGAGCAATTTGTTCCCTTGATCCCACAGAACACTGTAAACTTTTTTTTATACGCCACAAAATCCTTACCATTTCATGTTTATACATTTTCAAATCAATATTAGTAATTAAAAAAAATATACACACCTACTCAGTAAATGCAAATGTCCATAATCATGACACACGTAAAAAAAATCACCTACAGCTAAACTCATATCACACAAAACTTGGACAAGTAAACTCAGACTACTTACATAAATCTCTTTATAACCATCTTCCAGAATCCATTAAAAACATTTCAAGCTATGACCGTTTCAAACATGAACTCAAACAAATTTTAATTCTAAAAGCCTACTATTATCTTATTGATTACTTAAATGATACACTCCCAGAAATTCCTGTTATCACTTGATATTATTGATTAACTATAATAATATAATGAAATGAACCTTATTTTATTACTTTTCAATAATTATTATTAGTTACAATGTATTACATATTATGACAATTTCTAATTATATATTTATATTTAACATTTTTTTTATTTAGCTAAAGGACACATACACTAAAAATTGTGTTGTTGTTACATAAAATGTACAATTTGTCCTAATAAAAAATTGAACCACAGAAGCCACTCGACCGGAGCTCGACCAGCGAATCGGACTCGGACACGGAGCGATCAACCACATCATCCACCAATTCCACCACCTCAGATTCTCCCCCCTTCACCCCACCATCCCCCCCCCGCGCTATGGTAAAGACCACCGCACATCCCGTAACCCATCCCACATATACATCCTACCTCGCCGGTCATCACCCACCAGCGATGACGACACCGATCCCGAAACCAGCCTCTCCACCCACACATCCCCACCCCCAACACCCTTACCCCCGATCCACAACAATCATGACAGCACCCATACGGAAAACCCCATCACAATCACACCTCTACCACAAAGTAACTATTTTCTCATGCTGCGACGTATCCCAACCGCCACACCCATCCTGGCTGGCAAAACAAGCAATGCCGACAACGAGCGGTCGGACCTGCGGCCTCACCGCAGCCCCGACTAAAAGAGGGATAAAACCCCACCGACAAAAGAGGGCTAGACCCTACCTAGAATGACAAAATAATAAATAAAAAAAACACAAAAAATTGAATATATAAAAATCAAATAAAAAAGCTCACAACAAAAAGAATAAAACAGCACAAGCCTTCCAACCCCCAACCACGCAAGCAATCACACTATGCCTGCCTGGCCTTGGCCCCTCTTCTCTTCTCTACTCTCTCTTCGCTTCAACTCTAACATCCAATGGCTAGCTAGATGACCCACCACCCCCAAGCACAGCTCACGTAACCAGACTAGCTCACCCCACCCCCCTTCACCGCGCACTGACATGATGTAGAGTCGAGCCAGCCAGCCCACCTCAACCACCACATTGGTAGAAGAGGGTAAATCCCTGAACCTACCCAGTAGCACTACGCACCCTCGGCTGCATAGTACTGCTAAACTAACGCGAATACAAGCTTGCCAGCCACTGTGACTCCAACCTCCGTAGAGTCACAGTGAACCTTGATAATGTCTGACGTAGTACAGACAAAACGTCGGTGGACGCCCAGGTTCTGAACTGGTTCACCTTATTTTCAACGCGGTTTTACCCAAGATCCTTGTTTATATCATATATATATATATATATTCTATCATGAACCCTGATAAAATGCATTTAAAACTTAGATTTAAGGAAGTGAGGAATACTTGTCAAATATTGCTAACTTTAAAATGTCATTAAAAATTGAAAAAATCATTGTAAGAAAATGCAACTTATGGTCATTTCTTATGCAAGGCTTATATTTTAAATTAAGTACCCTATTAAGTTAGGAATGTAGGGTGTATACTTATAAAAAAATGGAAGTAATGTAGTTGTTACAAGACATAACAGAAGCATGCATTTGTTTTGGTAGCATCCATACCCATGGAGCTACTGCAACCAAATTTTCAGTCTTGTTAGTTCACACCACCACCAACAGATGGAGCCTACTGTCACATTTCTATATAATTCCACTGCCTTCTGGTTTTCATACTTTTCTGGTCACAAAAGTAACAGCAGCAGAATATCTTCCTTTTTGATTGTCCGTGTTTGTCGTTTGGATTGCATTGGATATTGCTTAACGTCTCATATTTATGCAACTTGGCTAATCGAGACGAAAGGAGGGACGTAAGGGATGACGCGGAGGGACAAGGGGTGGACAGACCTGTGCTGGTCAGAACCAGCCACAAGCGTATGGGGAGGGCAGGGGTTCCCTCACGTCGTGGTCGTCTCCGTCTGTGTCATCATCCGTCCGTGTTGTCATTGTCGTCGCCGTCGGGAGGTAGTCAAAGGGAAGGGGAAAGTTTCCCGACGACGACCCAGAGCTCGCCATTAGTTTCAGGAAGAAAAACTCCCCTAATCACGGGCCAAAGCACGAGAAGGTTGCGAGATGGAATTTGATGGCTCTGCATTACAAAATGACGTAGACCTAAGCCTAGACAGGACTAGGGTGTAGCCCTTGATATACATTAATCATAAATCAAAAAGAACTAGCATAGCGCTAGGATAGGCTAGGCATAGGCCTATTTGTTTGCTTGATATGGGTCTAGCTCGGCTATAGTATAGGCTAGTTGTAGGCCTATCTATGGTCTAGGTCAGTGGTTCCCAACCGGTGGTCCGCGGACCGGTGCCGGTCCGCGGACTAATTGCTACCGGTCCGCGAAGTGCTGCTGCATATTTGTTGCAATTTTAATAATATTTTTAAAAAGGGTAAAAATTCAAAAATTTGGTTTTACACTTTATTATTTTACCTGTACTCGGGATGGAGACTAAATTATATTTTCTTAGAAGGGGACACTTATTTTTTGGATGAGCGTAGCGAGCGAAGCGAAGATTCCTTTCTACTACACTGGAGAAAAAAATCCGGAGTGTTTTTTTTTCTTTTTTTTCTGTTTGTATTTTTGTGTGTCTGTGAACACGATTCCAGCTAAACCAATACTCCAATTGCGATGAAGTTTTCTGGAGACCTTTGAAATCTCTGAACTTAGAACTGCACGATTCGACAAATCAATCGAAAAATTATTTCTCATGAAAATTGCAATTTTACGATTTTTTTCGATTTTCTTGTTTTTTCTGTTTGTATTTTTGTGTGTTTGTGAACACGATTCCGGCTAAACCGATACTCCAATTGCAATGAAATTTTCTGGAGGTTTTCGAAATCTCTTAACTTAAAACTGCCACGTTTTTGAGCGCAATCGAAAGATTATTTCTCATTAAAATCGCAATTTTACGATTTTTTTTTGTTTTTCTTATTTTTTCTGTTTGTATTTTTGTCTGTTTGTTAACACGATTCCGGCTAAATTGATACTCCAATTGCGATGAAATTTTATGGAGACCTTTTAAATCTCTGAACTTAGAACTGCCACGTTTTTGAGTGCAATCGGAAAATTATTTCTCATAAAAATCGCAATTTTAGATTTTTTTCGATTTTTTAAAAATTTCTTCGACTTATAACACCTACATGCTTTATCCGATTTTAATGATTTATTTACAGAACCATAATTTTATGAATTAAGATATTCTTGTGAAATTTGAGCACAATCGAAAAATTAATTCTTATGAAAAACGAAATTTTACGGGTTTTTCTTTTTTAAAACAATTCTTTGACTTGTAACACCTACATGCTTTATCCAATTGTAATGAATTTTTCACAGAACCTTAATTTTATGAATTAATATATTCGTATGAAATTTGAGGGCAATCGAATAATTATTTCTTTTGAAAATCGCAATTTTACGATTTATTTCTTTTTTAAAATATGATTAAATAAAAAAATTAAAAAATTAAAGTTGATTTTTTATTTAATTTAAATTAAATTTAAAAAAATCTTCAACTTAGTAATGATTTTTTCACAGAACAACAGAAAATCCGCATAACACATGGCAGCTCAATGCACCAATTACGCTCATCCAACAACGCGGCGGGACTTAAGCGTTTTCCTAGTATAAATCAATCAATACCGATTACAAACACCCACCCACTTCTACCGACACAGAAAGTTGAGAGCATTGACGGCAATGACAGGCGTAACGACAAGGGTTTTGTCCGAAGGTCAGCTAAGCCGGAAACAGCCACATTTATGGCACTTTGCTTGGACCTACCCTCTGTAAGGCGGCACAAACTGCAATTTCATAAATGATTTTATGAGGGTGAAGGTTCACAGATGCGACTTGGTTTGTAGGAAATATGAATATCTTCAGTGTGTAGAAACATCCTTGTGTAGTCAGTTGTGTAGTTCCTCGTTCTTGAAGCCCGTGTACGAAATTAAAATTGTGAAAGTGTTGTGTCATTTGTTGTGTTAACTTGATATCGCCGAGAAAAAAATACGAAAAAGTTAAACCGTAAATTCCTGCCCACTCTGGTTGAGGACAAAACTATGGCTCGAGGAGATTTCGATTGGAAGAGCAGTGATATGGGCATTGCATTTTTCAAGTGGAAGGACAAACGTACCGTTCATCTCCTCTCCAGCTTCCATAACCCTCACGAGACAACGGAAGTCTCTGGAACTGCAAAAGACGGGACGAAAGAAATGGTTCCATGCCCCATTGCACTACAAGATTACAACAACCATATGAACAATGTAGACAAGTTACAATATTTTTTTATTTTAAAAAAATATTACGAAGTAAACCGTAAGAGCAGGAAATGGTGGCACCGCATCCTTTTTCATTTCCTTGACGTTTGCGTTGTCAACTCCCACATTCTGATGAAGACGCTGGGAACAGCAGAACCACTGAAAGTGTTCAAGCTCGACATTATTCATGGGTAGGCTGCTGCTCGTCAACTGGAGCTTCCCGTCAGGAGATCGAGGGAAATTGTTCAGGTAAAAAAACATAAGCCCTATGTACCTGATGCGTTGAGATACGAGAGTTCGAAGCATCAACCAACTCGAACATCTTACCGCAGATGTGGCAAATGCAGTGTAAAGGGAAATCAGCGGCGTACAAAGTGGATGTGTATCACGTGTAATGAACCTCTGTGCCTAGGACCCAACAAAACTTGCTTCCACGACTTCCATGCGGATTTCCACCAACTTTTGCAACATGTACCTACATGGTGGAATTCCAAGTATGATATGCTTAGTAGGGTAGTAGAACATAGAAATGCAATTTGTTGTCATTACTTGAAGATAGCACTACATGCAGCAAAAATACACTGGAGGCCTACTAGTTTTGAGTAAAAATTGTAATTGCAACAATTTCTATTGGTTGTTCTACAAAAATTAAGACAGTTGACCAAAATGAGGGTTATAAAAATATCACATAATATAACTCACATAAACACACATAAGTGACAATATTGTTTTTTGGTTACAGCCACCAGTACCGCAATCATGGGCGAAGAGGGAGAAGATGATGACACTGGATATCAGTTTCCAACTGAGTACCAAGCCGTCTCTATGCCTAAGCCTTCAACCCCAATCAAACAAGGTAGAAAATTAGGCCCAAATGCTGGTTCATATACTGGCAGGCCTAATTCCAGCACAAATGGTGGTCGAGAAAATTTGATTTATTTGGAAGTGGGAAGAAGTGATTCTGGGCTCCGCAGGAGTCCCCGTAAAAGCGCTAGCAAAAATGTGGGGGTTCTACCATACCATCATACACCCACTCGTGAACAGACTAAGACGAAGAGGGGAAGCAATGCATTTCCTGCAACTTCACATATTTCTACTGTGGCCACTAATGCTAATCATCATCGTAATCAACAGACTCAACACCCATCTGCGACTTCAAATGTAAAAACTGTGGCCGTAGGGGCCGCTTATCATAATCAACTGTTTAAACGCCCATTGTTAGAAGGTATGTCATATTATTATTAATGTTTATCCTGGAAGCCCATAAGTTATAGAATATATAGTGGTCCTGAAGTCGTAGGTAATCAATTTCTAACTGAAAGTACAAATGTAGCCTATAATGTCATCCTTTTTTGTGGAGGCTAAATGTTTGGGTTACTTTATTATTTATTAGTCATGTTTGCACATCATATTTGAAGTCTATAAAACTTATTTGTGTGGTTATTGTTATGTTACACATTGTTTTTTCTTCACAGAAGTCATTGGTGCCAATGGCCCTCCTGACAACCATAGCCCTGCGCCACTCATGGATCAATACACAACCAGCGAGTCCATATGTTTACTGCCATTATTTTTACCATGTCACACAATTATTCATCATTCATTTCCACACAGGATTTCACAAACCACACTGAGGAAAATTGTTAGTAGGGCCTACGTAAAATTACCCTTCATATTTTCCTTGCCCTCAACAGTAAGCATAATGTCTAGGGAAATTTTAGGAGTCTCTTCATGCAAATCCCAATTTCTCTAAAATGTGTGACAGCAAAATAAAGCTACTACTTACTTACTATACTTCTACTGTGAGTTGGAAATGAAGTTTTAGTTCATGTTTTTCAAACTACTTACTTGAACTTTGCATTGAAATTTGTCCTTTTTTAAAGAGCTACTTAAACTATATTATGCAATTTAAAATTCACGATTATCCTATGAATATGTGGCATTTTCATTAAAGTTTGCAACTTCAACTACTCTGATTTTGTGGACCTATACTTGTCTTTCGTTTTAAACAGATTGGTAAAAGTTAGATTCAACTCAAACTCGCAGTTTTTGAAGTTTACAACTCAAAGCCAAGGTTTGCCCTTAGGTAACAAATGATCTATGCACCTATGCTATTTAAGTATAAGTTGTCAAGAAAATCAGTCTGGTGACAAGTGACTGTATAAACTATAAATCATGTTTTGGTCATAAAAACATTGAATTAGTTTTTCACGATTTGTTTACACCTTTTATTTGGTTTACCTGTTGCTGCCTATTTCTTTTTAACAGAAGTTATGGTGATCATAGGGATGGTAAAAAGCGTTTAAAATCATAAAGGTTTAACCTCGTTTGAAAATGAAGTTTAAACGGTACATTCCCCCATTCGTCCCGCGGGTGTGGGTTGCCATACTCAAAGCAGGCCGCCGAACTTGAGTAGCCGATGAGTACTTAAGATTACGTTTACACTTTTATATAAAACTCGAAACGTTTTAGCTCGAGATGCGCGTTTGAACAACTCATCCCTAGATGATCATGAACAAATTTTTAAATGTAAGGGGCCCGCATACACATAAATCAGTGTAGGCCTGACCATTTGTTTTGTTGTTAAAAATGGAATTGCTCTGTAAGCCTACCTAACAAGTGAATGTGTTCCTTGCTAGTTCAAGATTTGGCATCATTGGTTGTCCAACTCCAAGGACAGATGCGAACCCTTATTCGGGAAGTAACCCGGATGAGACTGGAGGTTCTGAAGAAAGGCCCGAGCTATAATGTTCCGGAACCTCAAGGAGATGAAATATTACTGGACCTCCCAGTTTCGACTGTTCATGATTTGAAAACATTTAATGAAAATCTTAAAAAACAAGAACCAATTAAACAAGCTTTGGTGGAATCTTTAGATATATATTTTTATTTAATTACATTATGTATTTACATATTTACAAAAATTAAATAGTGCTCTATGCAGTGACTTAAGATAACAACTATTATTTATTATTTATTGATAACGGGACGGGTGTCCCACAAGTGCAATACAATGCAATTTTTTTTTTGTCAGGAAAAAAACTCAAATTTTCCTTTAAAAAAAAATTTGGGATAAACTTATTATATTGCTTAAAATATTGAAAACATGTCTGAAACCGTTATCTTTATATGTTAACGTTAATATTTACTAATAGAGTTACTGGTCTAACATTATTTTATTCTTTGTAGGTATGTAAACAGTTGAATAACTGTCATAAGACTCAAAAATGAAGTCTGAAACATTTTTTTTTTTTTACGTTAAAATTTGTTTACAATGGTAAAGGAGCAGAATTCAATTCCTCACAAGTTGACGAAACAACACCAAAGAGCACTGCCTGCTGTTGTTTTAGAAGTAATGGAGACCCTACTTGACCGTGGTTACACCCTTTGGATTGACAATTATTATAATTCTCCAGAACTGGCTCAAGTGTTACTCTCTCTTTCTACCGACTGTGTTGGAAACGTTAAACATCAACCTCAAGAGTTTTCCTCCAAATAAGAATGCTGCAAAGCTGTAGGTAGGTAAAGTAAGTGCGCAATATGATGCTGGTGTGATGGTCATGAAGTGGTGAGATAAAAGATAGCAAGTCTCATCTCAACTTTCCACGATAGCGAACTCAAAACCACTACTGTCAGAAACAAAGCGGTCACAAAACCTCAGCTTGTTCGGGACTACAATACGCACATGGGAGGCGTGGACACCAAGGACCAGATGCTGCATGGCTATTTGTTAGAAAAGAAAAAGACGATGAAGACTGAGAGACTCAAGTTAGTTAGTTAGTTAGTGAGTGCGTTCCGATAACTGCTGGCTCTACTGGGAGCACAGTAAACACCAGTGCTAGCCTGCGCGGTCAGTAGGCCTTTATAATGGAACGGCGTCGCCAGCTGGCTCAGCATCACCGCCATCTCAATGTAAATAGTAATACATCAAGTTGGCTGTGCCGAGTGCTTCAAAAAGTTTCAACCAGAGTGACATCAATACAAATGGCGGAAGGCGGGACTTTCGCGATTATAAACCAACTAGTCGAGGAACTAATTGATTCTTCGGGAAGCTCCGACGAGGAATGGGAGGATTTCTTGTTTGTGATCAATTACAGGGAGGCTGGAGAAGACAAGGTAGTGTTACCACGCACAAGAGACTACGTGGAAAATGTTGTACCACAATTTTCTCAACAAATGTTTAAGCAACATTTCAGACTAGACCCTGCAACATTCGAACATGTTTTGGAAAGAATTTCTCCAGCGATCACAAACGTGACGAATGACAACCGAGGAAGACCAACTATATTACCTCATAAACAATTACTTATAACGTTATGGTATTTGGCTACTCCAGATTCTTACCGGTAGGTAACATAAGCCTAGGCTAGATGACTTTTTGAGGCTGTCTGATCTCTCCCTAAGTACAATAATTACTTCCTTCATGAATAACAAATGTAATGGCTCTAGTGTAAAGTAAACTTCACTTTGAAATATGGTACCCTACCCACGACCTTGCCCCCCCCCCCCCGGAGGATATCGTCAAGTGTACACCCACTTATTATTTTAGAAACTAACCACTGGGGAGGGGGAGATTGATAACCACAAGCTACATGTAGACCTATGGTATGGTTATTAATTATTTTACAAAATGTTTGTTCTCAAAAATATTGTAGGTCTATGTGAATCATCATGAAATAACTGTATTGTACAGCATGTGATATAATTTATTTATATGTAGGTCTTCTGTAAGAAACGTTATTAAAAAAATATATTTTGATTTATACTAACCCATTTCTATCTCCTTACCTTCCATGTCATACAACCAAATCCTTTAATTATTTTTAGATCACTATGCGACCGCTTTAATATAGGAAAAGCTACCGCCATTCGCACAGTCCGGCGTGTTTGTGCAGCCATTTACAACCTGGCGCCTGAAGAAATAACATGGCCCACTGGCAACAGATTGGTTGAGGTGATAAATGGGTTTCAAGCCAAGAATGGTTTTCCGGACGTGAGTGGTGTTGTTGACGGAACACACGTTAACATACCGAAACCTCACATCAACGGGGATGCATACGTTAACAGGAAAGGAGTTCCGTCAATAATTCTACAGGTATAACAAAATCAACTCTACCAATCAATTATTGCAACTTAATTTTTGTTGTGGGCCATTATAAAATTATCAATTCAAATCATTACACACACAATTTATAATATCAACAAAATAATAAAATATTTTATTCATTACAGGGTATTTGTGATCACCAAGCTCGTTTCACACATTGCTATGCTGGGCAAGTTGGCTCTGTGCATGATGCAAGAGTTCTAAGATTGTCAAAAGTTCAGGAATTTATAGACAACGAAGACTTAAATAAATTTCCACACAATACCCATCTTCTTGGTGACCCTGCTTACCCATGTTCGAAGCATCTTATGGTAGCATTCAAAAACAACGGCCACTTGACAAACAGGCAAAAAAATTATAACTTTTGCCTGTCTTCCACGAGGACGGTCATCGAAAGGGCGTTTGGTTTTTTGAAAGGACGTTTTCGGTGTTTAAAATTCTTGGACATGGCTCGAGTGGATAAGATTCCCGAGTTGATTGTTGCATGCTGCGTTTTACATAACATTTGTATGACAATGAACGACGAACCCCAAGAAGACATTAACGTTGAGGAAGATGATGAAGATGAATACGTGGCGGAGGGTGCATTTCCTCAGAATGGCAACCTGAAGCGTTTGGAAATAGTTGACCAATTGCCCAACCGACTGTTACCATGAAGTGGATAAGCACCAATGCGCTTTAAAAAGTTTATCACAGTTAAATAGTAGATCACTATTGTTAGCAAGTATGTAGTTTTATTTGTAAAAATATTAATCATGCCACTTGCACAAGGGTACATAATTAAACAATGTACTGAGAACATTATAATAATAATAATGTACTAATAATGGATATGCCGTAATAAGGTATTAATAAGTAATGTTTTGCATATTGAAAAGCAATAAAAATTAGAATCGTCATTTGAAAAATGTTGGGACTATTCCATGCTATCTAGATCGTTTTTCTTTACTAATTTTTTCAAAATAGCTAGCATTGCGTCTTGACGATCCATTTTAGACTTGTGCCTCTTGGTCCGATCCACCATCATTTTTTCAAACATTTGTTGTTGCGAGAGCTTTCGCTTCTTGACAGGCGACTTAGGGCTGGACGGAGATGATGTACCTTCACTGACAGATCCCTCCTTGATTCCATCACTATCTGCAGTGCTGATAGGCTGCATTTCAGGTCGTCGACCCAAAATTTCCTCCATGACCTAAGATCAAAGCTGGTAAGGATATGGATATGGATAAGGATGAATAGAATGAAAAGGAGGATGATGAATGCAGGGCTCTCAACTGTTCAGTCCACTAAAGCTAAGGACGGTACTTGTTCATTAACGGGACCCCCTCCAAAAAATGTAAAAATTCAGTAAAAACATTTCATTAGACAATCATAACTACTACATCTACTCCATCTGAGTTTCAGTAGGCCAGGAAAACACAATTATTTCGAACGAAGTCATATTCAACTCCTCGCAAGTTGTAATTATTTATTGTTAACAGAAATAAGTAAAAAAAACTACGATGGGGGTGACCAATTAACAAAATATACCGTTATAATATACCGTATATACCGTTAATGAACAAGTACCCTAGGGACTTTTGGGGTCTTTTTAAATAAAAATATAAACAATTCATTTATTTTATTTATTTATTTTAGTAAAACTTATTTACAAAGGATGAGTCATATATCACTTACATATTACCAGATTTACTTAAGCCCCGCGGCAGTGCATTGGCCGCCTGTAGTGGCATCACTGAATTATACCTGCTGATGATGACTACTGCTAATTTAAATTTGTTACAACTTTACCGTAAGCCTCGATGCGTGTCGTTCCTCTAGGATTCGATCATCGACCGGATGGTGGTCATTAAAAATCAGCTAACTACATACAATACCTAGGCCTACATTACATGCGAACACCCGCGAATCAACGTCAGAATCAACAAGGCCGATTCAGAACAACTCCGAAATTTATTATGAGCTTCGTTGCTAGGACGGCTCCAAAGTCACCGTTTACAAACTCCAAAGACAAGAACTGATGGACTTAAGTCCAAATCAGAAGTTAACAAACTTCTGACTATAGCGGTAATCGAACCCTGGACCTTCTGCATTGGAAGCAGATACGCTAACCACAAGACCAACGATCGTTTTAATGAAGGCCTAGTATAATTGGATGAGCAAAGCGAAGATTCTATTCTACTACGCTGGAGAAAAAAATCCGGAATGTTTTTTCTTTTTTGTATTTTTGTGTGTCTGTGGACACGATTCCGGCTAAACCGATACTCCAATTGGGATGAAATTTTTTGGAGGCCTCCGAAATCTCTGAACTAAAACTGCCACGTTTTTGAGCGCAATTGAAAAATTATTTTTCATGAAAATCGCAATTTAAAGATTTTTCCATTTTTTTAAATTACGATTTTTTCGTTACAATAAAATCTTCGACTAAGTAATGATTTTTTGGCAGAACAACAGAAAATCTGCATAACACATGGGACCTCAATGCACCAATTACGCTCATCCAACAACGCGCCTGAAAAAGCGTTTGCAAAGCTTCCTAGTGTCATGGGCTATTTATTTGCGAGCTTACAACTCTTTTTTAATTCATAGCTTGCAATTAATGGGTCGATGACTTTAGGCCTAGACCTAGGCCTAGGATGACGGCTTTAAATATTCCGCCAAGAGAATAATTTATTTGTTGAATCCATAATCGAGAATAAACGTAAAATCTTCTCATTTCTCTTCAAGTTTACCCTAAATAATTAATATCATGTTTTAAATTGACTGCACGTTTATTTTTCTGACAGCTACATTGCTTGTGTTGGATGCTTCAACTGGGAACCATTCCGTTTTCTAGGCCTACTGACCGCTTACTGTTGTTTACTGTGCTCCCAGTAGAGCCAGCAGCAGCAGGTAACGGAACGCACTCAGGGCTAGGTCTACATAAAGTATAGAATTTTGTCCAATACTAACTTGAAAATATGGCCATGCTTTCTGTGCCCCCTCTCCCGACTTTCCTTTCGCGTCTTTGATTTTCTTATAAGTTCTCTTCAGAGAAGCCCATTTAGTCTCGGTCTGCCTGTTAGTAACTTCATACCCGTGACTGCGTAATACATCACCAATCATTTTGAACACAGCAAAATTGGTGATCTTTGGAGATGTAAGCTTACTTTGACTTTTATCTAATTCTGCAATTAGCAAAAGTGTGGCCTCGTGCGACCAACGGAATATATCTACAAACATACAAATGAACATTAATTAGCAAGACTTTCTACCAGAGACGATAAAGAAGTTTCCCCGTTGGGGAGGACCTCCAACTCCCTTTACCGCCCTGGGTTAAATAAAAAGTCGGTTTTTGGCATTTGGAACCTAACGTTCAACGTTAAAAATAATATATGTATATAATATAAATAGGCTAGAGATTGAAGTGTTGAAACTTTCAAATTGAAACTGTCAATTTGAAGCGTTCTAAGTGAAACTTTCAAGGGTAGGCCTACATTGAAACATTTTAAGAAATTATGAAACATTCTTATTCAAGGCATTTCTGCATTACTAAATTGATTTTGTAAGCTTTTACAGAGTTTGTTTGAGGTAGCGATATTAACCATGTACCGGATCAGAAAAATTTGAAAAATTGGTTTGATTTTCTAAAAGAGTCTGGTTTCAAAGCCATTCACTATATTTTGACTTGGTACCATATTTTGCCTCAGACCTTCACTAACTGGGAAGCAATGATAGATAAGTTAATAAGTGGAAGTATTTGGAATTTGGTCAAAACCCAATAAGAAAATGACAAATGCGTGAAACGGTAAGTAGGCCTAGGCCTACAAGAGGCGAGACCAAACCATACCCAAACCCTCTGGCGAAGTGCTGGCGATATCCAAGGGAAGTTCTTCTTCCTCATGTTCAACAACAGGCTCATCTAGTGGGGCAACAATCTCCCGGTGAAGTTCAAGTACTTTAAGGGCATACTCTGGATCTGAAAATAGAATCATTTAAAAATTAGACACTATTAAAATAATAAATGATAGTCCTAGTCCTAGGCCCTAAGCTAGCCTAGGGTAGGGGTAGGGCCTACTCTCAGTAACAGGTTTAGGGCTAGGCTAGGCTAGGATAGGACGAAGCCTTAGGCTCTACTCTTAGGATCAAGATAAGGCTGGTCCTACTCCTAGGCTATATGCCTAGCTAGCCCTAGAGCCCCTTTTAAGGATATTAAAATATTCCATAGGCCTAGGCTAGCTAGACCTTAGACCCTACTCTCAGTAACAGGACTAGCCTAGCCCTAGGGCTAGGCCTAGGCAAGCCTTATAGGACGAAGCCTTAGGCTCTTCTCTCAGGAACAAGATTAGGCTGGGCCTAGGCTATATGCCTAGTTAGCCCTAGAGCCCCTTTTAAGGATATTAAAATATTCCACAGGCCAAGACCCTAGACTTTAGGCCCTAGGTCCTACTCTCAAGACATGACTAGGCCCTAGGCCTGGGTTATTATAAGCATAGGCCCTAGACTCCTACTAGGCCTAGGCTAGGCCTTGCTATAGGCTAGGCTAGGCTAGCTAGGGGCCTAGGCCTAGCCTAAAGGGATTGGATACACAAAGCCTAGGCCCTAGGCTTTGTGTATCCAATCCATACCCTAGACCTAGGCCTAGGCCCTAGGCTTTGTGTATCCAATCCATACCCTAGACCTAGGCCTAGGGCCTAGGCCCTAGCCCCCTTGAGCTGGACTAGCCCTAGGTCTAGCCCTAGGTCTAGGGCTAGGCCTAGCCTATTTAAATGATATTAAATCGATAGTCCAAGTAAAATAAAATAAAAAATAAAATAAAATTAGTCTAGAACTATAATCTTACCTCTTTCAAGACGTTCCTTTTCTTCTGCGTTCACTACGATGATTACGGCTTCGCCACTATCTGGACAAAAAAGTGTCACTTCGTGCCAAATTCTTTGCGACGCCATGTTTGACTGTCAAATACTGGGCGAAAAACCTCCAGCACTTTCAGTTACTGAAGGCGCTGGGCCAGCAATTTACGGGACGCTCAGCACACTGCTGACAGCAGTTAACGGAACGGGTCCAGTAAAGCTGGCAGTAATTCCAGCAGGTAACGGAACGCACTCAGTAAGTGTTGTTTAGGCCACTCAACAGTAGAGTTTTATCAGTGCCAAAAAAGAAAGAAATGCCAAATGGGAAAAGCCTATACATAATTAAGGGGGCAAGATGTTAGTACTAAACGAATAAAAACTTAAAAGATGGTCTTTACAATTGGATAAATGCATGTAGTAAATACATTTGTAATGAAGAGCGAGATGAGATCCATAAAAAATACTATACCTCGAGTATTGAGAAGATGACGCGGGGGGACAAGGGGTGGACAGGCCTGTGCTGGTCAGAACCAGCCACAAGCGTATGGGGAGGGCAGGGGTTTGCCCACGTCGTGGTCGTCTCCGTCTGTGTCATCTTCCGTCAGTGTTGTCATTGTCGTCGCCGTCGGGGCGGGAGTAAAAGGGAAGGGGAAAGTCTCCCGACGACGACCCAGAGCTCGCCATTAGTTTCAGGGAGTAAAACTCCCCTAATCACGGGCCAAACCACGAGAAGGTTGCGAGTTGGAATTTGATCGTTAAACGAACATCTTATGCAAGAGGTAAACACTTCCTTCAGTTGCAGACAATTCTGGTAAGATATTATAAAACTAGACCTAGCCTAAGGCTTACTTTGACTTGGCTTATAATTTGAATTTATTTTGTAACAGCTCAAAACCCTCAATGAGCAGTGCCCCTGATTACGATTCTCTTTGAGCATCATTCGATACCCATGCAATCGAGGACGTGCCAGACGATAATGCTGTGAACCTCGAACTTCGTTACTATCTTTCGGAGCCCACTAGTCCTCGGGTGGCTGATCCACTGGCTTGGTGGAGAAACCAACAAAGACAATTATCCACTTCTTTCTCAAGTGGCCAAGAAGTTCTTGAGCATAACTGCAACTCAAACTGCCAGCGTTGTGACTGTTACGTGCCGAATGGAAGCACTCTTACCTCGACACATGGAAGAGATAGTGTTCCTCAACAAAAGAAACACTGAAGGCCGTACACTTGACTTCCTCTGTTCCTAATTATTTCATAGGCATTAGCTAAAGCCATCAAATGTTCAATTTTCAATTTTTAAAAAACTTTTTTCACTATGTTATCGTTTATATTATTATTATAATTATTATCGTGTAAATGAGGCGACACAATCTTCAATGATTGTATATGTTTAACCATTACTTGTATAGCCTGTACTTGTATAATTGTTTAACTTGTCTGAATAAAAATTGAAATTGAAATGTAGTACTGTGCTTAAAATAAACCCCTTTGGTCCGACTTCCTGGGGGGAATTGTACAACTAAAAATGTACTTTTACTTTTATGGTAAAGATTTGCTTTGTAAGCACATGAAAGATGAAGGCCTGAGTGCCTTTCACATGTAGTTTCTTTATCCCAGCTGCCTGGCCATAGACTTTCATGTATTTTTTCCCATGTGTATTCATGTATAATTATATGTTTTATGCAAAACCAATATATATGAAAACAAATATCCGAACCCGAAATTTGTCCGATCCCGTACCCGACCCGAAATAAAAAGTGCTACCCACACACCCCTACAAACAAACCTATTAATCCTGTCAAATAAGAATTTTTGGAGGAAAAAATTGCGATGTCGCTGAATTTTTGCAGAGACCTTCCTTAAATGATACTTATCAACATACTAAAACTCCCCTACAATCGGACCGGAGCTTCGGCCGCCATATTGGAAAATGGCGGCCAAAAGGTGTTTGTTATCGAATATCTCCAAATTGGTTTGAGATAGACAAAATATCTCAATGGCAGAAATATTCCCCATTTATTTCCCTACAAAACAGGGGTCTTCTATAATTTTGGTAGGGGCAACGGTAACGTCACAAAATCGTGGTTTATATGTTGCTTATTGGAGTACCAGCTTATTTCCAAATTTTCACGCCCGGCATCAAATAATGCCCGGTAAATCCGTAAGAAATCGATTTAAATACAAAAGGACTTTTGTACGGGGTTCATGAAAGCTTCCATTAGTATTTTAAAAAATCAGTTCTGCGAAATCGGATTTTGCATTTACCCGGAATTTGGGTCTTTCCATTGTTGGCATTTCCTAAAAAATGCCATATTTTACTGTCCATTAATAAGCACTAAATAGCATTGGAGGAAAAATTCTTTCTACGCACATTGAAATGACTTAAATAATGATCCGATTACAACCAAAGTTTAAATCCAATATGGCTGCTAATTCCTAATATTCACAATATGAATACTGTTTTTGTGCTGTTTTACACTCTTTTTGTTACATAATTCACTTTGATGTTGTGGATATTAGGAATTAGCAGCCATATTGGATTTAAACTTTGGTTGTAATCGGATCATTATTTGAGTCATTTCAATGTGCGTAGAAAGAATTTTTCCTCCAATGCTATTTAGTGCTTAATAATGGACAGTCAAAAAGGGCATTTTTTAGGAAATTCCAACAATGGAAAAACCCAAATTCCGGGTAAATGCAAAATTCTATTTCGCAGACCTGATTTTTTAAAAATACTAATGGAAGCTTTCATGAACCCCGTACAAAAGTCCTTGTGTATTTAAATCGATTTCTTACGGATTTACAGGGCATTGTTTGATGCTGGGCGTGAAAATTTGTAAATAAGCTGGTACTCCAATGAGAAACATTTAAACCACGAATTTGTGACGTAACCGTTGCCCCTACCAAAACTATAGAAGACATCTGTTTTGTAGGGAATTTAATGGGGATTATTTTAACCATTGAGATATTTTGTCTATCTCAAACCAATTTGGAGATATTCGATAACAAACACCTTTTGGCCGCCATTTTCCAATATGGCGGCCGAAGCTCCAGTCCGATTGTAGGGGAGTTTTAGTATGTTGTTTAGTATTATATAAGGAAGGTCTCTGCAAAAATTCAGCGACATCGCAATTTTTTCCTCCAAGCGTCAATATACGATCTTATTTGACAGGATTATATATGCTACACAATCTATTGAGGTACCGAGACCAAGTCTGCAACACAGCAGGCTCCCAGAAATGGAAAGAAGTGACCTGAGAAGAAATTAAAATATTTCTTGGCCAAGCTATTACAACAAGCTTCGATTGCAAACCTAGACAGAAATGTATTGGTAAACCAAGAACATTTTGTGAACGATATTCCCGCAGGAAAAGCAAGCATAAAGTAGGAAACAATTATTTGACATTGACCTCTGCCAAACGTATCATTTAAAAAAAATGTTTAACAATGAAAACTAATCTTAGGAATTGATATCATTGAACATTTCTTCTCTTATTTCCTCCATAGAGAAATATGTCACCAAGTGCAGCCCGCCTATTTGCCTCACAGCTGCAGTGTGGTAAAGTAGCGCCTAAGGGTCGTCGCAAATTAGCTTGACACGTGGCCAGTACCCGAGTATACTAGTGGCACCTCGGCTTATGCTGCGTCACCTTAGCGGGCACCTAGATAGGCCTATAAATCCTTTTACAAGGAGGAAAGGAAGGAGAAAAGTAGTATTGCAGTTAAAAATTTGCTTGTATATCATGTGGGCTTATAATAGGGCCTAGACCCTAACGAAAACTGGCCTGTATAATGTAGCTGCATAGTGCATAATATTATAGGTATTTAACTATTAAATAAATACACATATTTTTAATATTTTATTTGCAAAACAGTTGACCCAGAAGATTTACCCTTCATAATTCTGCCATATCTCTTTCCAATTGTAACTGTCTGCAATAAGTTAAAGACTCCGCTACTGCGAAAGAAAGGCATCCTGGCGACCAAGCCAGTAAGAATGCCAGGAAAGTTTTAGACTGGTCTGACATTCATGAAGAGCCTTCTATTCCAATGTTAACTGGTGACCCTGGCCTAAAGTATGACATAATTGACAACAGTGATTGTATGGAATACTTCTCTGAGTTCATAACTGATGATTTCGTGGACTTTCTGTGCAAGGAGACAAACAGGTTTGCTGCTCAATTTTTGAAAGCTACTTCTAGGCCTGTGAAGCAGTTGGCGAGACTCAACAAGTGGACACTTGTAGATGCTCCTGAAATACGGAAGTTTTGAGGCCTATGGATGCTGACAGAGACAATAAAGAAACCTACACTAGAAATGTACCGGTCGACTTCAAGCATTTTTTCTGCCGCAATTTTCAACTCATATCTCGCAATAGATTTCAGCTAATTCAAAATTTCTTGCACTTCAACAACAACGAAATTGTGGACATAGATGACAGACTACAAAATCCAGACACCTGTCAATCATTTCACCTCCCTTTTCAAGTGTGCCTACATTCCAAAACAAAAGCTGGTTTTGGATGAAGGAAAGCTTGCATGGGGGGGGGGGGGGCGATTGAGATTCCGGGTGTAAAATCCAGGGAAGATAACCAAATACGGTATCATGGTTCGCCTTGCATGTGAAAGTGGCCCTGGGTATATTTGCACTTTGCACTGTGCAAATATACGATGGCACTGTGGACCGTTGCAAACTACAGTCATCTGAGAAGATGCAGCTATAGTCATGAAAATGAGAGCGTTTTGTTTAAAATAATGCTTGGAATTGAGTATTGGATGTAAGACCCTTTTTGTATCGAGACAGTTTGGTAATGCAAGTCGGTTTGCAGAGCGTCCAAGGTGGAATTGAACCGTACGACGTTATGAAGGCTAAAGGTAATGTTATGTGCAATTTCTCCAACAGTTCAAGCAAACGAATACCTACTGGTCTTATTGCTTTCGGACGTTAAAAATAACGATTTTTTAAAGGGGGATCTAAAACTGCATTGTAGGATGGATTTTTGGGGTAACCTTTTAACGACGCCACATAATTAAGCATCAAGTAATTCCTTCTAGTGAGTAATGATGGTTCTCCTGCTTTGCTGTATAGAAATTAACAGGGCTGGTTCGAAATGCGCCTGTTGACAATCGAATACCAGTGTAGTGTACTGTATCCATCGTCCTAATGTATGAAGGCCTAGCAGAGTTGTAAATAAAGCTAGAAAAGTCCAATTTTGAGCGGATAAGTGATTGCAGCATGATAGTTCGGTCTGCACCCCATAAAGTATTGCTGAGAGCACGGAGAATATTCAAGGATCTATTGCATTTTGATTTTAATAGTTGAAGATGGGACTTCCATGTTAGCTTCTCATCGAAAACCATGCCCAAAAAACGAGCAGTGTGGGTAAAGATAAGGTCTTGTTCAAACATTTAAAGATTTGATTGCAAGTGGATTCCCCTACCACGGCTAAAATAAAAACATTGAAACACATTAAACACACTAAACACATTGATGCGTTATAGTTTATAGGTTGCTTAAAAAAGGGCATTGACCCATTCACATTGAGTGTCTTGCAACCTACTCAATACTTGTACTAATACATTGCAATTAAATTACTTAAAAATACATTATAAAATAATATAAAACAATGTGTGTATAGACATGTGAAAAGTGAGTGATGAAATTATGACAATGAATGGTATTTAGTATGAATTATCATGATACATCAGAAAAGTAAACATGTACAAAAATTTAAAAGGAAGGTAAAATTGTACAAAGTTGAGAGGATTTAAGAGTGAAGTTGATACCACTAATATCTATTTAAATTGGGGTCATCTGTTTTCACTGGGCTAACATCTTAACAATGACTTTCCTTCTAACTGTAATTATTTTTTTTAGCTGTAATTTTTTTTTTAGCTATGTTATGTCAATGAATTAATCACATTATGTAATAATATCACTGCTAATGCTATTGTAAGTCACCGCTGACTGGATGCATGTGTGTAAATCTAGCGCAGAGTCGCTAAATAAAGAGATATTATTATTATTATTATTATTATTATTATTATTATTACCTTATTACACTTTCCACATTGCTTCACAAACATTTATATTGTATTTTGTAGGCCTAGCAGATTTGGTTTCATGCTTAAATTGATTGATTGGATATTGCTTAACGTCTGATATTTATGCAACTTGGCTAATCGAGACGAAGGGAGGGACGTAAGGGATGTCGCTGGGGGACAAGGGGTGGACAAGCCTGTGCTGGTCAGAACCAGCCACAAGCGTATGGGGAGGGCAGGGGTTCCCCCACGTCGTGGTCGTCTCCGTCTGTGTCGTCATCCGTCCGTGTTGTCATTGTCGTCGCCGTCGGGGAGGTAGTCAAAGGGAAGGGAAAAAATCCCCGACGACGACCCAGAGCTCGCCATTAGTTTCAGTGAGTAAAACACCCCTAATCACGGGCAAAACCACGAGAAGGTTGCGAGTTGGAATTTGATGGCCCTGTCAACTGTAATATTTATCAGACTTGTGAAGACCTAGGGCCGAGGCCAATAGCCTGGTTAACTGTTTAAAATTAAGCACATAACACGTAGGGCTAGGCCTATTTTTAATTTTTACGCGATGAAAGATATGGGTAGGTCTGAAATCTAAACAGATTAAGCCTAGGAGCTAGGAAGGGTTTAGCCATGTGGCCTAGGCCTAGACTTGGGTTATAATGTACAGGGTCTAGGCCTAGGCAAGTAGCCTATAAAACCTTGTGATATAGGCCCTAGGCCTAGACCCTACGTAGGCTGCCATACATATTTGGCAAAAGGCACTAGGCTAGGCCTAAGCATGCTGCACCTAGTAATAGGGCTTGGCCTTTAGACCAAGGCCCAATTTTTACAACAAAAATGCCCCAATAATCTTTCCGAGAGGCTAGGCCTGAGCCACCTTGCATAATTGGTTCTTGGAGCTAGCCTAAAAAACTGCAGTAAGGCATCTAGGCCTAATAATATTTGGGCCTAGGGTAGACCTTGGTCTAGGGGCATTTTCATTAAATGCTAGGCTTAGGGCTTTTAATAGGTTAGGTCTTGATGTAGGTTACACTTCTCCTGTCTTATATTGGAGTGAATTAGACATTTTTTAATAACAAAAAACTTTCTTACAGGTTTCCTCTACACAATCCTGTGCAGTGCAGTGCACACATCAAGCTCGAGACTATGAAAAATCAATGGGGATCTGGTTTGCCAAACGATTGCTCTCGAACACAGCTACGCTGAATTCGATGTCGGCCATCTTCCATCATTGTCACTATATGTGGACAATGTTACTGTCTGCATAGCAGGCTTCGCCGTTAAAAAAGCTATTCCCCAAGACTTCGTGTGTTGCTTGAAAAACTGTCCTGCTAGATATTGAACTAGCAAATATATTAAGTCCTGCATAACTTCGCCTCTTTGTGGGAAAGGATAGGGGGAGGACTCACCAGACCATAGTGGAGTGTCTGCACGATATGTACTAAGTCTGAGCAGATCATTCGCTCTGACTTCAATAATGGTTATAAACCAATACCCAATACAATAGCAAAGCTGCAAATCAAGGTCCTGAGAGCAGCTTCAGGGAAAAGGGTATTCAACAAGTTGAATTAGCACATTGCCAACGAGGCCAGTCCAAGCTAGTCCTAGCTAGGCTAGTCCACAACCAAACATCCATGCGTAAACAAAAATCAATCAGCAGTTATAACGACGAGTCAGATAGTTCCCCGAAGACCGTATAGGGCAGAGATAACAGCAATCGAGCAGCCAATCATTTCATCCCAAGCCATACCCTCAGAAAACGAAATCACGATATCCAGGTATTGGACGGAAATAATACTAGCTCTAACCATAACTTAACCAGTGAAACCAACACCAATACCACAAACATGACCTACAACAATGCAAACAAGATATACTCACAAGACAACATTTCACGTCACAAAACAGTTAAATGACGTAAAATTTCAGCAATGTGCTTCGATTTATTTCGTATTTCGATATGTATTAATTTAGTGCCAGCTTTGTGAGTGAAATACTTGACGGAAATTAGCTTGTGGCTCATGGCTGTGTTGTAAAAAGTACACTGTGTAGGCTTAATGTAGATGATTGTTTTGTATTACAGATTGTGTTGTTAGCGTTATTGCAGTAGTGTACATGTACAATAATTATATTGCCGTTTTAATTTTAATTTGTTATTGTGTTGTGTATTTGTGTTGTTGTGTGCAGTGGCGGCTTGACCTATACCCTGACCGGTGCCATGGCCCTGGTTCCTGCCAAGGGTGGGTGGTCCAGCGTAGCTCTTGAACCCACCTACATATTGTAGGCTATCTTAAGAAAGAAATATTGTTAGTATAAAAATGATGTGTTGTGCAAAAGCAGCATTGTGTTTTGTAAGCCCTGTACGGTCTTATCTTCTAACATTCAATTCGCGCGTAGGCGACTCCGTTATGGCAGACAGGGGCTTTCTCATAGAAGATATGCTGGCCAATAGATAGATAGATATTTTTATTCACTTAGACTAGTACAGTGTACAAGTATAACTCTTTGCAGAGAAAGTGAATAGTCTATAATTAATAATTAATAATAAAAGTGATAGTAATTATAATGATATACACAGTGTTAGAAGAAAGAATAGTTGAATATAAAGCATAAATGATAATTGATATGGATATTGATATTGATATGTATGATGATTGATAATATTGATATATATATATATGATGATTCATTAATTGATTAATAATGATAAACACAGTGTTTATGTTAAAGTAGAGTAGATGCAAAACAATAGCATGCGCTACTATAGATTAAGAACTCATATATAATAAAGAAAAGTAGGATATAAAGCAATTTTTGATGTGATATTGTGATAATAATTGCTGATGGCACAGAAAACAGCAATGATGTACAGGAGAATGTGTCTAGTATATATATGATGATTGATTGATTGATTAGTGTTTATGGTAAAGTAGAGTAGATGCAAAATATGCCCTACTAGATTAAGAATTCATATAGAATAAAGAAAAATTGGATATAAAGCAATAATTGATATGATATTGTGATAAGAATTGCTAATGGCACAGAAAACAGCAATGATGTACAGTAGAATGTGTCTATAATATATAATTGATATATATATATATATATATGTATGTGTGTGTGATGATTGATTGATTAGTGTTTATGTTAAAGTAAAGTAGATGCAAAATAATAGAATGCCCTACTAGATTAAGAATTCATATAGAATAAAGAAAAGTTGGATATAAAGCAATATTGATGTGATATTGTGATGAGAATTGCTGATGGCACAGAAAACAGCAATTGGAGGATGTACAGCAGAATGTGTCTTATATACCTGCCACCAATCCAAGGAAGCGTGTAAGCACATATTATATATAGAAGTTTGTTACATCATTTCGGCTAAGGGAACATTTGAAAATTTTAAATTACAGTGCTTGTTTGTGGTTATACTCTAGATAATTTGTAAATATTATAATGAAAAAATGAATTAACTGCAAATATTTACATGGAGAGGTAGTCATTGATGGAGTAAAAGCTGTTTGCTGTAAGATATGATTTCAACTTATGTTTAAAGGAAGACAGGGTGGGAGAGGTTTTGATGTGGTCAGGGAGCTTATTGTAGAGGGTGGAAGATAGATATTCAGGGCCTTGTGCAAAGAGGCGCAGATTGTGGGAGGGCCTGTGTATGTGAAGGTTGGCTCTAGTGTTATGGGAGTGCACAGAAGCATTTAGATGGAAGAGGTTACGGTTGGTGTGAACGAATAATGCGGCTGATTGGATAAGGGTACATGCTAGAGTAAGAATACCAAGTTCCTTGAAAAGTTCTCTACATGAGTGTCTTCTGGAGACACCAGCTATGATACGAACCGCTCTCTTTTGGAGAATGAATATTCTGTTCGCATGGGGGGAAGCTCCCCAAAATAGCAGGCCATATGATAAGTGAGAGTGAATGTGTGCAAAGTAAACTAGCAATAGGATGTGGGGGTGAACTATTTGTTTTAGCTTTCTGATTGAGTAGCAGCCAGATAATATTTTGCTGGCAACGTGGTTTACATGGATGGATCAGTCTAGATTATCAGTTAGTGCAAGGCCTAGGACTTTGACTGTGTGAGCGCGGGGGATAGTATCAGAGTCAAGACGAACAAGGGGACTGGCAGTAGGGATCTTAACCACGTAACTTGATTGTTTATTAAGGGGGGAAGGTCCTGAATGGGTTGGAGTTTGGGTAGTGTCAGCAGTTGGCTGGAGTCATCAGCATATTGGGTGAGAGTGCCCTCTTTTAAGTAGGCGGACTGGTCGTTGACATAAAGGATATAGGCTAATGGTCCCAAAATTGATCCCTGGGGAACCCCGCAGACTATTGGCAGAGATTTAGAGCGGGTTGTGGTGACGGATTGACTATTAGATGTTTGGAGTTCCACTACTTGGGTACGGCCAGACAAAAAAGAGGAAATCCAATCAAGAGCTACCCCACGGATACCGTAAGAATGTAGTTTGTCGAGAAGAATTTTGTGATCAATGGTGTCGAAAGCCTTGGTCATGTCGTAGAACAATCCTACAGCTTGGTCGCCTTTGTCGAGAGCAGAATAGAGGGGGGACAGAAAACTGTAGATTGCACTGGTGGTGGATTTGTTTTTTCAAGAAACCGTGTTGACTAGGGGAGATAATGTTGTGGTGGTTTAGAGAATGATATTAGACGATCGTGCATGATATATTCAAATATTTTGGAAAAAGATGAAAGGAGGGAGATGGGACGATAGTTTGTCATTTCAGATTTTTTACCTTTGTGTTTATAAATAGGTATAATTTTTGCTGCCTTTAGCTTGGAGGGGAAAATGCCTTCAGAGAAGGATCGGTTAATAATGTAGGCTAGTGGGCCAGAGAGAAAGTCCGTACACTTGGATAGAAGAGAGCCTGGCACTTCATCTAGTCCATATGAGTGTTTGGAACCAAATTTCCTAATTACCATAGCTACTTCAAGAGGAGTGGTAGGATAGAGAAAGATGGTATGGCCTAACGGAGGTGGCAAGGGTTTACGAGGGAGGGGAGTATTGATTGGCACATTGGTTTTACCAATATTACATGAGTTGATGAAGAATTCATTAAAAAGTTCGCATTGAGAAGATGCATCTGATATAACTTCACCATTAATGGTTAGCGTGAGGTCGCATTTGGGTTTAGAGGCAGTGGTCTGTGATTTGATCATGGACCAAATTGCTTTTGAGGTGTGTTCCTAGATTCAGAGATTTTGGAGTCATTATAGTGAAGTTTAGCTTGACGTATATTTTTAGCATGGGACTTTTTTAAGTCACGATATTGTTCTTTATGTATTGGGTTGTTCGAAGACTTCAGTTTAGAATGGAGGGATCTCAAGGTCTGGGCTTCACATCGCAGATCGTGCGAGAACGACTTTAGGTTTAGTAAGAGGACAACTTTTTAGCGGAAATGATTTGTTAAAATGACATAGGAATGTGGAATGGAATCTTGAGAGGAGTTCGTCCACATTTCCAGGAAGGGACAGCGACTGCCAATTTTCAGTACTTAGCATTGTCTGAAAGTTGGCTGTATTTTTGGTAGGTATTGAAAAAACGTTTCATTATTTTAATTTTGGAGGAAGGTTTATTGTTAGAGAGGGAAATGTTGAGCATGAGGAGATGGTGATCAGACAGACCTGTGTCTGTTGAGCTTGCCGAGAACATCATTGGGTCAATAGTTGTGAAGATGTTGTCAATAAGGGAACAACTTGTATCAGTGACGCGGGTTGGTGTGACAATGGTCTCCTTGATATTAAATGAGTGAACTAAATCGAGCAGTTTCGATTGAGCTGGGGATTGTTTTAGAAAGTCTACATTATGATCACTACATAAAAATGATATCTGCTTTTGGAAATTTCTTGGTGTTAAAATGAGTACCTCGTCTAGCTTGAGGAGAAATATATTTAAGTCGCCTAGAGGAGATCGGTAAACGGATAGAATAATGAAGTGCATGTTCATATGGTGCCAGGAACCTGCGGCACATTCAAAAAACTTTCTCAATGCAGTACGATTGACCTCAGGAATAGGAATCAAGTTAAGATGAGTTTAGCGAGGATTGCAACTCCTCCATGATGAACGTGGATCGACAGAAAAAATCTACATTTACATAGTTTGAAATACAGAAAGAATTAGTTTCATGAAGAGTGAGCCAATGTTCTGAGAGGCAGAATATATCGGGAGTAGACGCTTAGTTAGTAATTCGGTTCTTCATTTTGTTACGGACAGAGCAGACATTGAGGAATGCAATTTTAGAACTTAAAGGTTGCTGGCATGGGAGTTTAGGGGGAAGGGAGAAGAGTGATGGTCTGTTAGGGAGGAGCATTTGGAGGAGGCATTCAGCCTAAGGTCTTCGGTTGGTCAGTACTTATGTCAATGGAGTGTATAAAAGTCTGTGTGTCTAGGCTAATGTGAGGTGATTTCTTATCTGTGATTTTATCAGTAACGTTAAGGGCATTATGGGTGATGAGTCATCTAGTCAACTAGGGTGGTTAAGGGGGGGCTTAAAGGGCTTATTATTCTTTTTCTTGAATTGTACAGTAAGAATTTCTACTAACGCTCTAGGTGACCAACAGTTTTTTAGTTTATTGCCTATACCTTCACTTATCATCAAGTCACGTAGTTGCTGGTAGGTACATTTCTTCAGGTCCTTAGCATCTTGCACATTCATTCTATCTGTTCGACTTCGAGTTGCCATAGTGTGAGAAGACCTCCTACACTCACCACTCTGAAACATCTCACAGTCACGATTTGACTTCGAGGGCAGGGACGATAGTTGCGCTTCAGCAGTTGGGTAATCGTCCACCAAGACTCGAGTTGACTCCGAAGGCAGGGGCAATGGTTGCGCTCCAGCATTTGGGGAATCATCGTCGACAAAGACTCGAGCATTCTGCATCATCTCACAGTCACGACCTGACATCGAGGGCAGGAACAATCGTTGCACTTCAGCAGTTAGGCAATCATCTACCGAGACTCGAGGTGGCTCCAAGGGCAGGGACGATGGTTGCGTTCCAGCAGTTGGGGAATCATCATCATACACAAAGACTTGAGCTAGCTCCGAGGGCACGGACGATAATTGCGCTCCAGCAGTTGGTGAACCTTTATCCACAGAAACTCGAGCAGGCTCCGAGGGCAAGGACAATAGTTGAGCTTCAGCAGTTGGGGAATCATCATCCACAGAGACTCTAGCTGGCTCCGAGAACAGGGACGATTGTTGCGATCCAGCAGTTGGGAATTCATCCTCCGAGATTCGAGCTGGCTCAGAGGGCAGGGACGATATTTGCACTCCAGATTTAGGGTTCTTCTTGTTTAGGATTGTTTTTAGGTACAGTTGATGATGGACTTGTGGAAGACGATCTCATCAGATTTTTGAATCAAAGCTTGTAGGTCTGGTTGATCAATGCACCGATTGTTGTTTGGGTGCCATGATAGTACATCATTGATCTCATTTAGCATTTGATTTATTTTTACATTGCCCGAGTTGTTTGGGTGAAGGCCTCCTTTGGAAATGTCAGTTGGCAAATCCACTTATTTGTATCAACATACAAAGTATCAAGTGTCTTGCACGCCCATTTAATGTTGGCATTGACTTCATCGACAGTGGAATTCGGGACATCTCGGCGATAAATAATGCCTGTGTATGCTATACGAGCCAATGGGTATGTTTTCTTGCATGTCCAGATTAACTGATAAACGTCATCCATTAATTGAAGGGGATCTTTACATTTTAACGAATTAGTGCCATTTTGAATTATCAGAGTGCCCACTGATTTCTCGTTGCTGGAGGTCTGATCTTCTATTGTTTTCTTTAATTGCCGAGGCTGGATTCCAGGATGAATTTGCAAACAATAATCCTTTTTTGCTTTTAAGTACTGACATCCGCTGAACATAGAATCGCTAAGTACTAGTGTCACAGATGTTGGCTCAGTGGGTGTATTATATTATATATTTTATTATTCTTGCAAATATGTGGTTACATGGTGGCAAGTTCCTAAAATTAACATTTTAAAATTGTACAAAAATATAACATTAACATTCATTTTTCTTCATATCTTATAGGTATTACATCTAAGACACCATCATCAAAGCAACATCAAACATCAATGAAATCAAATCTACATCAGATCCAAATCAATATCCTCCAAACACCTTCTAAACATTTTTACCGAGGATTCCTCAACAGCTGCTGCTGGCAATTGATTCCATTCTACAATTGTTCTATTTAAAAAAGACCACTTCCCAACATCCTTCTTTTTTAGTTTACATTTCAATTTCAGGTCATGGTCTTTCCTCCCTTTGTATAATCCTTTTTCAATTTTATTGCTTATCTCATTCCATCCCTGTATTCCATTCATAGCACGAAACAGGTTGCACAGCCTGTTTTCTCCCTCTCCGTAATTTTAAAGAATCCCATCCTAAACCTTCTATCATTTCATTTACACTGTCATACGTTCTTATCCTCCTTCCCTTGGAATCAGTTACCCATCTCCACCTTTTGACCTTCCCAGTTACTCTCCTTGCTGCTAATCTCTGTACTTTGTTTAGGGCTTTGATATGACCGTCCTTATAAGGGTCCCATAGCACTTGCATATTCCAATATTGGTCTTATAAGAGATTTATATGCTTTATCCTTAATTTTTGTGTGAACCCCTTGTAGCTGCCTCATTACAAAATTTAGAGCTTGTATTGACTTTTTACTTACATATTCCACATGTAATTAGTGCGTCCTTTATTGAGTTAATTGGTGTAGGTATGCTAGGATCAGGATTCTTGTTTTGATTAGGAATCTTGTTTTGATTGCGGAATTTTGGAGTTCTAGTTTCATTGTGAGGAAGCGGGGGAAAGTCATTTCCTAGATTTGAGAGCAGTTCAAATCTGTTTTTAGTCACAATTCCAGTAGACTGTTTTGAATGCTATTAGTATTAGACAAAATTCCTGGAGTTAGGCATGACTGTTTGATATGTTGTGACTCTGAACAGATCTTAGAAGAAGGCCAATAGTTCGGCATATGCCCTGGTCCATCATTTATCTGCCTAGAAGCCTGTGTAGTGTAGGCTTGAGGAATCGGCAGGTTTCTGAGATTGGACTGACAAATAGGCATAGACTTACTATCAGGCCAAGGCTGTTCAGAGGGCCCTGCGTGGCTATGCTTAATTGGCAGTTGATTGTGATTTAGCTTCTCTTCATTAGAATTTGTAGATAAGTGTAAGCCTACCTTTTGTTTCAGGTCAGAAATGTGGCTGGCCATGTTTGTTGTCAAACTCCTGAGACGAAAATTGTTCACCCTTTCAGTGTCAAAGTCGAACAGGAGCACCTCAATTAACTTTTTGTTAATAAAACACTCGTGGCACTTCATCATGTTGTATTGGATCAAGCACCAGCAAATTTAAAAAGCTTATTCAGTTGTCAAAAATAAAAATAAATTAATCAAAACAAAATATGCAATGCTCATGTTGGGATTTCGTTGCTACGTAAAATAAACAAACCTTCATTTAAAAACAGATAAATCTTTTGCGTAAAAAATGTATAACTTTTAGAACGCTATAATTACGTGTTTGAGGAATGAAAAGTTTTCCTAACAATATCACACGTACTTGATTAAACACTCTATCAATTGATATCAAATTGAATTATAAAAAACACACATAATGCACAGAAAATGAAATAACATGTAGAACAATAGTGGCAGACATCTGTCAATGTCAAGTCACAGCCTTGAAAGTTAGGTTATAAATAGGTTGGGTTGAATATACCACCGTTTTTGAATGGGTCACCCCAGCTAACCGAAGAAGATGAAGCAACAAAAAGGCAGATCGATAATCTACGTATCCATGTTCAGAGGGTAATAAGTGGAATAAAGAACTTTAGGATTATAAAATCTGTGTTTTCAAATTCAATGCATGACAAATTGGATCAAATATGGAAGAATTGATGTTTACTAATAATTTCACCCATGAACCACTGCTTAACAGTAGTTAAATTTAGCCCAAGAAATTGTGCAGTCAGTAATGTGCTTAGAGGATTGTTTGAACAATGGAAAAACACATCCTGTTTAGGTGATAATGGTTTTTCAATGGTGAGTGAATCCCCCTGAACAAATTTGACCCTTTAGGTAAGGGGGCAACTAGGAAGTGTAAAAAGCAAGGTAAGGCATCCAGGAGAGGAAAACGATAGAGCAAGGGTTTTATAAATCATTTGATATGTAAAAACATTTGGGTCGATCCTCAATGATACGTTGGAAACATAAAAAATTTGAATGACGATCAGAAAAAAAAAAGTGGACAAGATACAATATGTGAGGTAGCAAAAAAACGATAAAAACATCCGTGGTCCTGATACCGGAGAGGAAGATGTCTAAGTTGGGATTTTTTTGTTTTTTTTCAAGTCATTTTTGGGGGGGGTTTTGGGCCCATCTTCTTTTAAAATGAATGAACGTTCTTTACACATCGCCCCACTCAAACCATTCAAGAGACAACACACTTTTAAACCGAAATTTGACGACTTTTGGCTTTCCCACCACTCCCCCCTTTAACCAAACCTACACAACCTCTCACCGAGAAAAATGTGGATAATCTTGAAAAAAACAACGGTTTTGGGAAGAATAGACAGAAACAAACAAAATAATCCAGTCTGGACGGAACAGACAACCTCATGAAAAAAAAACCCCAAACCCCAACAAAAAAATGTAATGAATTTCAGTCAAACACAACAACAAACAAACATTTAACATTAACAGAACAACCCTGTACTGGGAGACAAGACAAGAAAATACTGATTGATTGATTGGGATATTGTTTTTACGTCTCATATTTATGAAATTGGCAAAATCGGCGAAGGGGGGGACGAAAGGGGGTACCCCCGGGGGACAAGGGGGGGAAAGGGCCCTGTTGGTCAGAACCACCACAAGATTGGGGAGGGGCGGGGGTTCCCCCCCACCCCCCGGGGTCGTTCCGTCTGTTCATACCCGTCCGGTTGTCTTTGTCGTCCCGTCCGGGGAGGTAGTAAAAGGGAAGGGGTTCCCCGACGACGGGAGGAGCGGAGTGAAAACACGTCCGCCTGCGACAAGAACAACCGACCCAATGCAGGCGGACTTTTCTGCGAGTGAGGGTGGGTGTTAAGTGCGTAAAAAGGTGCGGGGCCGGGTATTCGAACTGCACTTAAGTTCATGGAAAATTTTCCAAAATCGCATTGAAAGTAGCACTGATCCAAGAGATAGAATTTTGGAGTAGGAAATATTTTTTTTGTGAAATGAGGTTCATCGTGAGTTACAACTAAACCGAATTCTTTAAGCAGGATTTTACTTTAATATGAATTTTGCTTCTGAAAAAATTACCATTTCATGTCCCACAAATTTGTTTCGAGACCCAAGATAAAAGGGAGAACGACAAGGGAAAGTCAATGTACTCCCAAACAGAAACGAAACCGAACACGTTTCTAGCATAACCCCTCGGTCGTAAACAAAAGCCTGAGAAACGAACATTTCCCCGAAAGCAGTACAAGCAAAGAGTGAAAAATCCGTTCCATCTGGACAGAACAGACGACCCCCCGAGGAAAAAACAATTTAAACAGAACGATGCGAGGACAAAATAGCCAAGACTTGCTCAAACAACTTATTCTGCATTAACAGAAGCAAACTCCTTGTATTGTGGAGGCCCAGCAAGAAGAGACCGAAAAGCGGAGACAAAACACATCCGTCTGCGTCAAGAACATCAGACAGACTGCCTGTGAGGCGAGGCTGCGGGAGCGCGAGCCGTGAGTGGCGGTGGTTAGGCAATGAAAAGGTGCGGGGCGGCGGGGTCATATCGACGCTGCACGTACATGTACAAGTACAAGTACATGTACATGGCGCTTTTCAAAATTGCATTGCACATGAGTTTAAAGGTGTAATCTTAATGAATCGTGAGTGAAATTTGTATGTGTAGTGAGATTCATCGTGACGATACTTCATTGCTGCAGTTATTTCATCATACAAGCAGTTCAGCGTTATTATGGACCAACTGTGATATGGTGCATTTCACGTCACAAAAAAGTTAATGAAGTAAAAGTTCGGCAATGTGCTTCGTTTTATTTCTTATTTCGATGTGTAAATTTAGTGAAGGCTTTGTGAGTGCAATAATTGACGGAAATTAGCTTGTGGCTCATGGCTGTGTTGTAACAAGTACAATGTGTAGGCCTAATGTAGATGATTGCTCTGTATCACAGATCGGTGTTGTTAGCATTCTCGCTCAAGTGATTAAAACACACGAAAACAATTACTATATTGCCGTTAATGTTAATTTGTTATTGTGTTATTGACATTGTTATTGTTTCAGACGAAGATCAGCTGTCGGAGAAGAATGAGTTCGAAGTTACGATCAAATACGTGATCAAGGAGCCAGACGGTAAGGAGGTAGCCACAAGTAATGGCCACCATTTTGCTACGTGACTAATGTCAATAGTAAGTGTTTACCAAAACAATTTCAATAGGCTACACGTAATACACACAAATACACGGTATAAACGCATACCCAGGCGAAAAGATACTGAATGCTATTGCAAGCAACATAACAATGACATATCCGGCAAGAGCAGCGCATCACATACTTAAACCGGCTAAAAATGCTGGGAAAAAACTGCTATCTGATATCTTCAATTTGGAGGAAACTAATGACCTCCAGGTAAAAAAAAAGGACAATATGGCTGCCAAAATTGGCAACCAGAAAGCTTGCCTCCAGGAGAGACTGTGGCATCACTGGAGGCCATAAGGCTCGATATGTCAGAGGAACAGTCTTCTTAGCCTAAACGCGGACAAAATCAAGCAAAACATGCACCTTACCTGCATGGCGCAGAGACCTTGACATCAATAACCACATGACTATACAGGATCTTCAAACTCGATGGCCATTCCTGCTTCAGGTGGGAATAATAATTGATTGCGTTTTGCCACCCTCTTTCTCCTCTCAAACTCTTTCTACATTTAAATTTATCAGTCATCCTATCCCTAGCTTTCTCTCCTTTTGAGAGGTGGTTGAGATAGACATAGTTAGTGTTATAAAGTGCACTCGAACACTTCATGTAGGAGCAAAGAACTGGTTTGCAACCAGGATGCGGCCACGAAGCGACAAGGCAGACGCCCTAAAACGCCACCTGATAATTGCTGCGAGGAACTTCTGCAGCAAGTCCTCTAGGCTCTGGGCCACCACGGCAGGGGTGTTCCCCATCACGACGCCAAGAATCTTGGCGCCCTCGCTTGACCAAGCGAAATCGAGTGGCATGTCCTGACGGCCAACCCAGCTGCCTGCCCACAGGCCCGTGGACTTAACGGCATTAAGCTGGGCCCCAGACTGTGCGGAATAAATGCAGTACGCATCCCGGAGGCGGTCGAAGTCCTAGTCTTTTGCGATGAAGGCTGTGAAGTCATCTGCATAGCCGGAGACGACTAGCCTTCTCTCCGGTTGGCCCGGAAGACGGAAGCCAACCAGTCTCGACCTGTACAGTCGGACAAACGGCTCGGCGGCCAGAGAGAAAAGTAGCCGCGACAGCGGACAGCCCCGTCGCATGCCACGACCAAAAGCAAAGGGTGCCGTTAGGCTACACCCCACCCGCACATGGCACGTGGCACTGGCATAGAGCGTTTGCAGGGTACTCAGGAACGACTCTCCGAACCCAAAGGCACGAAGAAGGTGGAATTGTGTGTGTGTGTATTTTATTTATTTATTCATTTATAAATGGGCCGATAGGGGAGAGATAACGTATTCCAAAAGGATAAGTTTTCTCAAAACGATAAACGAAAGAACATAAAGGTGACGGACATCAAAATGACTTAAATATATAATGAGAAACAAAAGAATAAGATAAACTAGAAAGTGCCTGATGGGCTTCTTCCTTTCCGTCTAGATACTAAAAACCAAGGAGAAAATTAACAATAAACAATGTTAGGGTTTGGGAGTACAAACCCTATCGGTCACTAAAGGAAAACAAAAGGTCCTAACCACTCGGATTATGCAAATGAACTCTTGTCACTGAGCAATGAGTTTAATGATAGATTTTCTGAATTCAAGTCACAGGATACAACTTTAAAAGTATTTTCGTCGCCTTTTGACATCGATGTTGACATAGTATGGGAGGATATTCAAATGGAATTACTTGACCTCCAAGGAAATGACGATTTGAAGAGAAGATTCAATGATGTGGATATTGTTCAATTCTACAAAGATCTGCCTAAGAAAGACTTTCCAAAACTCCAAACAAATGCACAGAAACAAATCTCACTATTTGGCAGCACGTATAAATGCGAACAACTGTTCTCCAGAATGAAGTTAACGAAGTCGAAGGTACGCTCCCGCCTCACAGACAAACATCTGGAAAACAACTTGCGCATTGCAAGTACGAGCATCCCCACGAAGGCAGAAGAATTGGTTAAAAAAATGCAGTGGCAGGTTTCACACTAATCCGGTATGTGAAATAAATTCAATACAAAATATTAAACATGATATATTATTGATTTATATGCCAATTAGCCTAACGATACGTAGGCCTAGTAGTAGAAAAATAGAGTTAGTTAGTTATTAGGGTTTAAGGGCACACAACACTAAGGTTATCAGTGCCCGTATTCTCTTATATAATGACATGTTATTTTTAAATCTTATTGTACAGCTGTGTTGATTTCAGGTATTTAAAAACATTGGTTATGTTCTCAGATTCATCAGATAAAATTTCTTTTAAATTAGGTTTTAGTTTAAAATCATTCCTCTCGTCCATGTGTTGAGGACATTCTACTAAAATGTGCTTAACAGTTAAAATCTCACCACACTGCTCACAGGGTGGTGGGTCTTCACCTTTTAAAAGGTATCCTTGAGTGAGATGTGTGTGTCCAATGCGTAGACGGGTCAGAACAACCTCTTCGCGTCGAGAAGAGCGCCTTGAAGAGATCCAAGGTGTAACATCTAGCAGTACACGGTAACAAATCTTGGGTGATCTACCATTATGTGAGGGCCGCAATCTACTATTATGGAATGGTAAAGTCGTCTCCAGAGACTCATAAACGGTAGAAATACCATTATATATTCACGAATACAGTTTACCGATATTATAAATACACGCACACAACGATAATTATAAATGATTTAACAATAATTGAGCCGAGATTCTTCATAGCTTAAAAAGCAACTACCTATTTATAATCCTGTCAAATAAGAATTTTTGGAGGAAAAAATTGCGATGTCGCTGAATTTTTGCAGAGACCTTCCTTAAAGGATACTTATCAACATACTAAAACTCCCCTACAATCAGACTGGAGCTTCGGCCGCCATATTGGAAAATGGCGGCCAAAAAGTGTTTGTTATCGAATATCTCCAAATTTGTTTGAGATAGACAAAATATTTTAATGGCAAAAATATTCCCCATTTAATTCCCTACAAAACCGGTGTCTTCTATAGTTTTGGTAGGGGCAAAGGTTACGTCACAAAATCGTGGTTTATATGTTGCTCATTGGAATACCAGCTTATTTCCAAATTTTTACGCCCAGCATCAAACAATGTCCGGTAAATCCGTAATAAATCGATTTAAATACAAAAGGACTTTTGTGCGGGGTTGATGAAAGCTTCCATTAGTATTTTAAAAAATCCGGTCTGCGAAATCGAATTTTGCATTTACCCGGAATTTGGGTTGTACCATTGTTGGCATTTCCTCAAAAATGCCCTTTTTGACTGTCCATTATTAAGCACTAAATAGCATTGGGGGAAAAATTCTTTCTACGCACATTGAAATGACTTGAATAAAGATCCGATTACAACCAAAGTTTAAATCCAATATGACTGCTAATTCCTAATATTCACAATATGAATACTGTTTTCGTGCTGTTTTTTACACTCTTTTTGTTACACATTCACTTTGATGTTGTGGATATTAGGAATTAGCAGCCATATTGGATTTAAACTTTGGTTGTAATCGGATCATTATTTGAGTCATTTCAATGTGCGTAGGAAGAATTTTTCCTCCAATGCTTTTTAGTGCTTAATAATGGACGGTCAAAAATGGGATTTTTGAGGAAATCCCAACAATGGAAAAACCCCAAAATTTTTCGGGAAAATGCAAATTCGATTTCGAACACCTGATTTTTTAAAATACTAATGAAAGCTTTCATGAACCCCGTACAAAAGTCGTTTTGTATTTAAATCGATTTATTACGGATTTACCGGGCATTGTTTGATGCTGGGCGTGCAAATTTGGAAATAAGCTGGTACTCCAATGAGCAACACATAAACCACGATTTTGTGACGTAACCTTTGCCCCTACCAAAACTATAGAAGACACCGGTTTTGTAGAGAATTAAATAGGGAATATTTTTGCCATTGAGATATTTTGTCTATCTCAAACCAATTTGGAGATATTCGATAACAAACACCTTTGGGCCGCCATTTTCCAATATGGCGGCCGAAGCTCCAGTCCGATTGTAGGGGAGTTTTAGTATGTTGATAAGTATTATATAAGGAAGGTCTCTGCAAAAATTCAGCAACATCGCAATTTTTTCCTCCAAACGTCAATATACGATCTTATTTGACAGGATTATTAAGAAGCCGGCGAATTTACTATTATGGAAGGAAACATTCACTCGCAGCATATGGTTCAAATGCATTTATAGTTCCGAGAACTCGACTTTTAGAGAATGGCTCATATTCCTAAATATTACCGTCAAACTACTATTTATCGCGGCCGTTTATCTCCCATTTTGTGAGGGTAATTTGCAGGCGCGTATTGTACAAAACGGCATTTCTTATGAGGAATCATCTACATGTGAACGGCTTATGTATTATGCGTTGTCGTTCAAACTACTATTTATCGCGGCCGGTGAATCTCCAAATATGTGAGGGGTAAATTCGCAGGAAGCGTATTATCAAAAAATTATATTTTTATGATAAATAACGTATATTTAAATGGCTGATTCACTATACTGTGTCCTTCAAACTACTATTTAAACGCGTATGGATAATCTCCAATTATGTTAACAACAAATTTTGTTTGCACAATAATGTTAAAACACGATATTTCTGTGAGAAAGTCATAAATATGTGAATAGCTTATGGGACTATAGTGTGTCCTTCAATATACTGTTTATCGCGGACGGAGAATCTCCCATTTTTTTGGAATAAATTCGTAGCCAGCGTATTGTTAAAACATTATGTATTTTATGAGAAATAACCTTTATGTAAATGGTGATGCATTATAGTAAGTCTTTTCAAACTACTATTTATCGCGTACGGATAATCTCCAATTATTTTTACGACAAAATTCGTGTCTAGCATAATATTTGAACACGATATTTCTATGAGAAAGTCACACATATGTAAATGGCTTATGTACTATGGTGTGTCCTTCAAATACAGTTAATCGCGGCCGGGAATAGAATCTCCCATTTTAAGGAATAAATTCACAGGCAGCATATTGATTTAAAAAAAAACATATTTCTATGATATATTTTGTGTTTGAAAAAAAGCGACGAAAACGTATGATTAAAAACCATCTCAATAGTGCGTTTATCATAAAATGCATTCTTCGATATTTAAATAAAAACGCTGCAGATAGAAGGTTTTATTTTTAAAGGGGGTCCGGGTTTTAAATTTAAGATTAGAGTAATAAAAATAACGAAAAACGTAGAAGTTTCTGATGAATTATTTTTTTTAAATTTCTTAGTATTTCTTTTATTTAAACGTGGCGGGTATAACTTCAGACATTTCAATGACCCAAAAACCCGATCAAAATCAAATAGCCTTCGGCCTTTTGAATCGTACTAAAAAAAACACACAAAACAATAACCCCATATTTTTCCTTGCGTTGGACGTGTGGGTTTTCGCATTATCTACTCGTTAAGATCTTTCTTAGGAAAGGAAAACTCTTACCTTTAAAAATTGTTATGCGTATGGGTTTTTTTTATTATGTTAAAATAAAATCCCCCAAAAAAAATTTTTCCCACATACTGTGCGATTGGAAAAACTCTTTACATTCCCCTTTGAAAAAGGAACCTTTATGATAGTCCCGAAAGCTATGAGATACGTTTTTGCTCTGACTGCAGAAACCGTTTGTTTTGTAAAAACATTTTTTAAATATGCTCATTTTACTAGGGGGTATCGATTTTTTTTGGTAGACAATGTGTTTTAAATGTTTTCTTCCCCTGCATTCGATTTTTTCTAGTATTACCCAAAAAAAAAATTGTTTAAATTTTTTTAACCTTAATTTAGTCCAATAAAAACATAACCACGTACTAAAATTGTACATAAATTACCTACCGTTAAAAAAAGTGTCATCGTTAATCAATGTGACGGCTTGTTATTACAAATTAAATAAGTGAATACTATTTTTGAAAAAACCCCCGAAATTTGGGAATAAAAACATGTTCTGGGTTTTAAATATACAAATGATTTTATAATCTTGCATCTCAGGAAAATCGAAGGATTATTTTTTTATAAAGTTTTTTCCCAAATTATGAATTGTATTTATTTCATTGAAACCGCCCTGTGGTCCAATGCAGTTTGAGTAAAAAAAGGGAATTTTTTTAATACGTTTATAATTTCTAAAGCACCTTTTTTTAAATTTTTCCATTCCTTCTCATTTATTCCTGTAACCCTCTCGCACCCCACATACACTGCAAAACCTACTTTTTCCACTGCATACAAAAACATGAACAGAAAATTAATTTTATTTAAAACTTAGTTGTTGTATTGCGATTCGTTATTTGAAGAACAACTTTCAATACGGAAACGGAAAAAAAAACGGGTTTTCCCAAAGGGTCCATTTTTTTTTTTATCATTGCTCGCAAAAAATCATTGGCTATAATCATTACTTCCCTTTTGCGTTTTTCAAAAATGCATCCAGCAACGCTACTAGTCCTGAAGGCTGCCAGTAACGGGGGCTGTACCTGGGGGGCGTGTTTCCCAGAAATAAGGTGGGTAAAGGGCAAAAAAGGGTTATTGGTTTAGATAGATTTGAGGAAATACTGCCTGCTCCCCAAAATTTAGTATCAGTGAGAAAAACTTCTGCTTGTAACGTACAATCAAAAAAAGATTATTCTTTCAGAAGTTTTAAAAATGATAAAAAAAATTTGTTTTAAAATTAACTCGACTACTTAATAAAACAAAAATCCCTCCAATACCAACGCCTTTAAGAAGGACATATTTTTCATTTAATCCATAGTGCGGAGGTTTTGCTTAATATCCATTACATAATTTCAAATAGTTTTTGTTAACTGGACGAAGTTTTGAAGTCAGAATAATAAACGGTTCCCCTGATACAACCCAAAAAATGTGCAGTTACATATCAAAACTACTTTTTAGTTTTTTTACATTTCACTTTTTTTCCCAAAATTTTATCCCTTTTGATCACACAAATATGAAAAGAATTTTTTTTTAATAGTAAAAAATTTTTTTTAAAAGGGAAAAGGGGGTACGTCGAGAAATAACTTTAAATAAGGTTTACATGTTTATCAAAAAAAAGATGAAATGAACTCCAAAACTTTTGAAAAATATTTGAAGCAAACAAAATTGCATATATACTGTGTAAAAAAAACTGCTCCCCAATTTCGAAGTTTTTTATTTTTTGCCATAAGGGGGAGTAAAAAATATTTTTTTTATTGATCCGTAATACAACTACAAATTTGGTCGTCTTTTCCGATAAATTTAAAATTTTTCTCTTAGAATATGAAGTAAATTTTCCCAAATTCGGTATTATGAAAAAAAAGAAAATCAATTTCAAGACTAAACATTTTCCTTTTATTATATATTCTTGGTTTAATTTTCTAAAACAATCAATGGCTTTTGGTTTAATGTTTTATTATTTTTCGGGTGGATAAACGTTTGAATTGCCACAAATTGCATATTTTCATGTAAATTTTGTAATGTGATTTCGCTGTTTTCATGAAAGGGTAACAAAATCGTTTTCAACAACCTAACTATTTTTTCCTATTTTCGAGGAAACACAGTACACTGGGGGACACATCTAGTCTAAACCCCCTCCCCCAAGTAATAAAACCCCAAAGCCTGGCCAAAACTGCATTCTGCAAGCCCTCCCAAAAACCGTACACACAAAAAAGAGATGCGCGAGGGGGGGTTTTTCTTTTGGGAGGTTTTATCGAGAACGTTTATTTCACCGGCAAATTTTAACAGGACAGACGTTTTACTCACTTTTTGCTGCTTATGCTTATATAATGCTGCGAATTTTTCCATCTCATCCTAGCAGAAATCAGAGATCTATTGAATCTCATGAAGTTAATGATAATCAATAATTTGAAAAAAATTTTTTTTGCAGGGCAATCGAAACGGATACTGGGGTGTGGCGAATACACCTGATCCTTAAAATCGTTTGGAATACATCATTTTGGGTGGGGGAGGTTTTTAATTGGTGACTGATAGTGAGCTTTCGTTGATATTATTACTAGATAATTTAAGTCTTCGTTTCAGATATATAACACATCGCGCATACTAATCTTAATTTAATCACCAGTTCTCCAAAACATTCAAGCAACACGTAGGTGATACTAAACATCTTTGTTGAATAATTTTTTAAATTCTTTTTTCAACTTTTTTTTTTAGATGGGGAAAAAAAATAAAACTATCCCAAAATTTAATCCACAGTTCTCCCAGACTATTTTAAGCGGGCATCGATGGGGATGCGAAAAATCTTAGTTTAATAAATTTTTAAATTCATTAACAAACTTTGTTTTAATGGAAAAAAACTAATACTATGCCAAATTTAAACCACAGTTCGTGTGAGAGTAGATGCTCACACTATAAATGAAACATTTTTACAAAACCCCCAAAAATCCCCTATTATGCAAGGGGGTTTTCTCAAAATAAAAAAAAAAATTTTACAAAAACAACCCTAACGTCCCTCATATGAGTAGTAGTTTTCCACACTAAGAGTGAAAAGTTTTCTAAACAAACCCGACGATATGTCATATTGATGGGTTTTTCTTAATAGAAATGAACAATAAAATAAAACAAACAGATAACATCTTGTGATAGAGTAGTTTATAAATAATATACGTGAAAGATTTTTGAAAACGAAACCAAAAAGATCTATCATTATCTATGGTAGAACCATAATAAACTAACAGTTTTTCTAAAAAGTAAAAAACGTTTACAATTTTTTGAGTGTCGTTTTGCCCCAAAAAAGTATAAGTTGACATACGGAACTGACAAGCACAATAATGAAAGGGGGGTTGCGCCCGAGTTTTAAAAAACAGTTTTTTCTAGAGCAGGGGGAACGATTTAAATATGTGAGGGTAGTTCAACACAAGAAAAATGTATGTTTTGACTATAAAGCGACTAACAAGCTACAGATAGTAAGGGAGGTTGCGCCCGATTAAATAACACGTTAACTAGAACGGGATGAACGATCTCAAATTTTTGGACGGTAGTTCATCACAAGAAAAGAATAGTTTTTACTATAACGAAACAAGCGGCTAAATTAGAAGGGGGGGGTTGGCAGAGTTTAAGTCACGACTAAAACGGGACGAACGATTTTCAAATTTTGTGAGGGGAGTTTTAACTCATAGATTTGGGGTAGATCGACAATTATATACTTTGGGAGCAGGTCTTGCCAAAATTAATGGAATCCGCGGCGAATTTTCCACAGTGTAGGTAGCAGGAGGTTTTTAGAAATTTTTTCTGTAGTAGGCCGGAGTGGATGAAAAGTCAAAAATAAAATTGTACCGCAGACTGCAAAATAATACAAATAAAATTTTAAAATGGGGTAGCCCCAAACAAAATGGGAAATTGCATCCGGCCCGCAGCTCCCCACAGGAAATGGAATTGGCCCGAGGCGTCAAAGGTTGTGCCGATATAAACAGTGGTTGGGGCCCTCGAAGTTTTGGCCACTTTTAAAGGGCCAAACCCTTTTATGTGGCTGTAATAATTAGTAGGCATACCAAAAAAAAAATCTGTTTCTTTGGTGTGCACAAAAAATATTGCAGCATTTGTGCGGTTGCGACAAACCGAGGAGCTGCAATCCCAGATCACAAATGCTACCCTTATTGGGACAAATCCTCACCGGCGATGGAAGCTGGCATCATAGTTGAAGGTTTTCGACTGTGAGTTCTACAATCCAGTGACTTCTAAAGAAGAAGAAGAAGAAGTCACGGCCTACTAGTTTTTGTTTTTACCGCCAAGGATGGCGTCAGTCAGTAGAACTGTTGTAATCTGTACTTGTGAACTCTGATCGTACGAAAGTAAATTGTGTTTAATATCACATCGTCTGTCTATTAATCTGTAAACCTGTACTAGTTCCCCTGCATCCTGAGTCCGGCGTAACGTTAACTTTAAAATTCCCGAGTCCCGATATATTGTTAACATATTTCAAGAAGTGGAATATAACCTGAATCATGGGTAGCCCTACCAACCAGTTAAACCTAGGCCTAGCAACATTGTGTGACGCCGCAGCCCAAATAGGCCAAAACCTAGAACCAAACCAAGCTGAAACATCATCTGCAAACCGAAATAGTCCGAACATAACCTCACAATCCGAACTAACAACTACTCAGTTACTCCAGATCATGATGGAGGGAAAATAAAGACGAGACGAAATGATGACGACCCTTATCCGAATATGCCTACCCAAGCTACGCCGATCCAAACACCTAGTCCAGTGCATCACGAATCATACCAAATTATGCCTGACCTCGCGAAAACCCATCACAAACTTCAATGGTGAAGGTGATTGCAGCCACGCTTCCGAATGGCTACGTTCGCTTGAGACTATCGGAATGTTGCATCGTTGGCCAGATCATTCCTTCTTGAGTCTGCCAGGACACACTTAGTAGGCGCGCAAGCCATTGGTATGCCCGTAAAACAAGAAAATACACACCGGGGGGAAAGCATTAAAGGAAGCTTTTAAGCGATCATTTGTGGGAACACTTGGGACTTCCAGAAAAGTGGAAACGTCTCCAGGCTCGAGCCCAACTTAGAGGTGAGAACACTCACACATATTTTCATGAAAAAGCAAGATTATGTCAAGACATGGAACTAACCTTTCATGACACAAAACGACAAATCGTGATAGGGTTATGGTCGAGACAGCTATGCTCGAAAGCTTATGTCAAGACAACATTACAACATAGATGAGTTTTACTAGCTGACCTACGTGAGTGTGAATCTGGGGAAGGCAAAAACGAAGTGATCGAATAGGAACTACCGGGACAATCCGAGAACAGACCTACCTGCACGGGAACTAAGTATCCATCGCAAGACCAAAAACCTCACCGCCTGCAAACCTGCCTGTAGCAAGACTAACCCTCGACTACGAACAACCATAACTTGCCTGTTGTCCCGAGAAAGCATCCATTTAAAGAATATTTGCCCCATAGAAACGTGAGCGGTGAACCATTATGCTTCAACTGTAACGGTTATGGTCACGTGTCCCCGAGACTGTCCTGAACCAAAGAGGGTAAGGTACTGCATGAAGTGTCAACAAGAGGGTCACACCCAGAAGCACTGCCCAACTAGTCCACCCGCCACCGTATCTGCCAATCCACAACGTGGACAAATCAACCAAATAGAACAAGATGGAAGTAACGTAGGCCTAAGTAAGTACCTAAAAACAGTTGTAATTGGTATGCATGAAGTTCAAGCTTTGATTGATCCAGGATCTGCAAGTTGCGTCATGCAAGCATCTGCAGCCCTACAATGTGGTTTCGTCCTTGAAGAGTCTACCGCAGCATTGTACGGATTTGGTAACGCTGACAAAGCCGTGAAGCCGCTAGGCAAAGTAACACGAGACATCTCAATTGATGGCATTTCAGGTAACGCACCGATCCTTGTAGTACCCGACCAAGCTCTATCTATAAGCATGCTCGTGGGTAGGACATGGCTCGATCTGTCTAATATGCATATGCAAAGGGGATGATAAACTAATAAAAAACTTACCGAGACGACGAGCTATTTAGCAACTTCAATGTAACAATGCCTGACCACCGAGTTTACCCTGAAAATTTACAGAAAATACTACCCTGTTAAGTAACACAGTAAACTTTGTGCATGTAGAAACAACCCACTCGATCTGTAATACTTCTGAATTTCCTCAAACGATAATCTGTGGCAAGGATGAATTGCACCACCAACTTATCGAAGTACCGTCCAAAAAGGGTTTTTTTGCCTTATCTGTGAAAACCCAACTGACACAACCCTCGTATTAAAAAAAGGTCAATGTTTAGTCAGAGGCGACCTGGTAGACGAGATGCACACGTTTCAAGTAGTTGATAACCCCCGTCCAATCACACTTGCGGAGTTGAACACCGGACCACTGGTAACCGAAGCCGAAAAAGAAAAATTACTAAAACTTGTGAATGAATTTCGGAGTTGTTTTTGCCTTAAATATGTCTGAGTTAGGGTGTACAAAACTTAACCGCAATGGACATAATCAAAAAACCTGGTAGTCAGCCAGTAACCTGAACCATACAAGACTACAGCCCATGAGCGCATGGAAAAAGAAAGATAGTTGACGAATGGAAACGAAATGGTATCGTGACCGAAACTCGCTCGCCTTACGCGAGTCTAGTGTTTTTAAAACTCGTAAGAAGACTGGAGAGTATAGGCTATTAGTAGACTACAGACGTCTAAATGCGCAGCCCTTTGAAATGAAATTCGCTTTGCCTACATCGATGATATGTTAGAAAACTTGTCCAACAATAAAATTACACTGTACTGATCTCCCTTGCGGTTATCTGCAAATACCTATGATAGAATCCGCCAAGGTAAAGACTGCCTTCATCACACCGGATACTACGGGACAGCTGGATCGTATGATGTTTGGTCTCACGAATGGGCCTAGCGAGTTCCAAAGGACCATGAATATAGCCCGGGGTGACCTGCGTAACAAAATAGCTCTATGTTTTCTAGACGACATTCTGGTTCCTGCCCAGTCCCGGACACAACAATTAGATCATCTGAGACTCGTATTCAAAGCATTGCAAGCCGCAAACTGACTTGCAACCTGTCAAAATGCGAATTTGGCAAGCAACAAGTGGACTATTTAGGATTGTTATCACCACAACAAGCCTGCAAACCCCGGGAAAAAGAAAAATAACAGCTATCGAAAATTTCCGCACGCCACAAAATGTACACGAGGTGCGAAGTTGGCTAGGTTTGACGGGATTTTTTTCGAAATTCATTCCGCACTATGCTATCAGAGCTGAACCTCTAACCCAGTTAACAAGGAAGAACCAAAACGTTTCAATGGACTACCGTACAAGAGAAAGCCTTTAACGACCTGAAGAATGCCTTAACCCCTGCTCCTAGCTTGGCATTATACGACCCATCAGCTCGTACTGAAGTGCAAAATGATGCCTCATCACTCGGATTGGCCGGCTGTTAATGCAGGAAGGAGATGATAAGAAGATGCATTAGTATACTGCGTATCTAAAAAAAACCCAAACTGCCGAACAACAATATCACTCTTCAAAACTTGAAAACTAATGGCTATCGTATGGAGCCTGAACCGATTACGCCAATACCCCTTACCAATGATTTCCCCCGTGATCACTGATTGTCAGGCGTTGGTATACCTCAACGCAAAACGTACCTTGAATCCGCAAATTGCCCGTTGGATCAACCCACTACAAGAGTACTCGATAACTGAAATAAAGCCCGTCCCGGTGAGAAAATGCAACACGTTGATGCTCTAAAGCTGTTTGTCCAGTTGATGAATCTACTGAAGACACCATGGACGAGATCTCGGAGATCGACTCGATGTATTCTACACGATGGACGTCGCCGATCAAGCTTTGATGATGCAGCGTAGTGACGCACAACTACGGGATTGTGATCACATTCTAGAAAAAAAACCCCCAAAGTCGTACCAAGGACGAGAAATGCACACAAAAGACCTTGTTCTCAAACGCGGCAGATTGTTTAAGCCCATAAGTATCAACGAACTGAAAAAATTATTATTCGTAATACCTAACAGGATGAGGAAGAGTATCGCTGTAAAAAGTCACGATCTTTTGGACATTTTGGAGTAGATCGATCACTTGCAAAAATGTATGAAAATTACTGGTTTCCATCTGCTCGTCGGGACCTAAAAACACCACTCGCACACTGCTTCGAGTGTTTGTCACAAAAACCCCTACGGGAAAGCGAAACCCGCTTCCTAAATCCATACCGCCTGGGACACGGCCATACGAAACCATTAACATAGACCATCTAGGTCCGTTTCGTTAAAAAGCTCCCGACGCAATCAGTACATTTTTCTGGCAATCGACAATTTAACAAAATTCGTTCATTGTATGCTGTGCCCGACACGTCTACCAAGAAAGTACTGGAGAGACTTGGATAACCTGATATGCCAACGCGGACTTCCCGACAGGGGTCATCAGTGACCGAGGAAAAATGCTACACCTCGCATGCTTTCGAGGAATACTGCACGACGAAAGGAATAAACCATGTGCTGAACGCCACAAGTAATCCGCGGGCGAACGGTCAAATAGAACGCGTAAACCGGACACTAATACCCCTAATAATGGTAGCTATCAATGACCCAAATCACCGAGACTGGGATAAAAACTTGATGTCAATCGAGCGCGATCTAAATAACTCTTATAACAAAGCTACGAATCGCACTGCCGCCGAAATGCTGTTTGGGTATCAGCCGCATTTTAATGACGGAGTGGAATTAGTCGTTACCCAAAGGAGCGGTAATGTTGAGTGGCAACCACCCCAGAAAATCCGCCAAGATGCCTTAACCAATATCGCCAAGAGCCAAACTCTTATAAAGCAACGTAATGACAAGGGACGTCACCAAGGCCCGGCCTATGATGTAGGCGAGATGGTGATAATGAAACGTGCCCCTGTCCACACCCGGTTTTTCCTACTAAGACCCAACCCCGTTCCGTGAGCCCCTGGTAATAAATAAAAGCTGTCAGGAGAATACATACAGAGTAGCCGACCTGACGACAGACCCTGAAGGAAGATGTTTTCGCAACCACGGCCAGTGCAGACCAACTGAAGTCATGGGGGACCAAGTTCGCTGTTGACAATGGTGAACCATCCATGGGGAGGATGAAATTACTGTTCCAGATCCTGAGCCCGCTGAACTTCAGCCTAACACCGAAACCCTTTCCCAAAGACCGTGAGGGGAAGATTACGTCTGTACGCCAAACCCGTTGTCCGCCACGTCGAGCTCCCTTTCCCGAAGGAAGAACTGCTTCAAGAATACGGAAGAGACCAGTCCACCTGGGGGGATTACGTCTAGAGCTACAAACCTTATCGTTGGTTGTAAAAAAATATTATTCATATTTAGTATAATTGTCACTTGACACAGTTCATTTTAATCACATGGAACAATTTTTGTCATAGAAACTAAATGACGTTAGTAATAATTATGTCTCATGATGGAAAGTTTAATTTAGTAAATTTTCATATATTTTTCTGGTCTGTAAATTACCTAATCATATGTTGTTCACACTCATATCAAATTAAAATTCTTAATTGAGGACAATTAAAAATTTTCAAATGACCGAGTGTGAGTTCTACAATCCAGTGACTTCTAAAGAAGAAGAAGAAGAAGAAGTCACGGCCTACTAGTTTTTGTTTTTACCGCCAAGGATGGCGTCAGTCAGTAGAACTGTTGTAATCTGTACTTGTGAACTCTGATCGTACGTAAGTAAATTGTGTTTAATATCACATCGTCTGTCTAGTAATCTGTAAACCTGTACTAGTTCCTGCATCCTGAGTCCCGGCGTAACGTTAACATATAATTCCCGAGTCCCGATATATTGTTAACACGACTAAGTGAGTGTTTATTAATTATAATTAGGCCCTAGGCCATGGCCTAAGCCCTACCTACTCTTAATAGTGGAAGCCTGGCAAAATGTTTCATTGAAGTCTATTAATCTTTACATAATGGTTGGCACGTACAAGCGCAAGACCGATTGTGGGAAAATTGCAGATTTTTTTTTGGATATTGCTGAACGACTCATATTTATGCAACTTGGCTAATCGAGACGAAGGGAGGGACGTAAGGGATGACGCGGGGGGACAAGGGGTGGACAGGCCTGTGCTGGTCAGAACCAGCCACAAGCGTATGGGGAGGTCAGGGGTTCCCCCACGTTGTGGTCGTCTCCGTCTGTGAGGATGTGTTTCACCGGGCAGCTAAGATGTGCAATCAGGAACATAGTCTTAACTTTATGACATTATTATTATTAGGCCCTAGGCTATGGCCTAAGCCCTAGTCATAATAGTGGAAGCATGGCTAAATTTTTCATTGAAATCTATTAATTAATTAATAAGCCACCTACATTACGTGCTGTAGTTAAGTTATAGAGCTTCCAGTGAGTGGGTGTACGCTCCACGGAAAATGTGTCTTTCTACATCGCAATCACACATAGTGCAAACAAGGACGATAAGCATTGAATTGTAATATGTGGATGAACGACCTAACTTAAGGGAAAAGTTATATAACTAACACAAGATGAGATAGACCCGTACTGGACAGATCCAGACACAGGCAACTCGAGATACGAAACACCACGGCACAGAGACCGAGCACCCACATTGCACGTCGACGAAACAGATTGATTGATTGGATATTGCTTGACATCTCATATTTATGCAACTTGGCTAATCGAAACAGATAAACAAATCATGGAAAGTAAGCTACTGCCCCACTGACAGGCAAACAGCATAAAACAACAAAGACGGACACAAAGTTGGGACTTAGATACCTTATCCTATTAACCTATTCAAACAATTATATAAATTAAATGGACAACTCGATGAAACAAAAACCCACCACAGAAACCGGGCAACCATGTTGTGTGTCGAAGCTCTTATCTCAGAATCTAACACTGACCAAACATAAAGTGTACAACCTGTGCGGATAGAACAGACATTAAACTGAACACATTCAGCAGAAGCAGACGCCAACGCCATGTACTGTGGAGGCCGAACGAGAACACAACGACGAGCGATTGCAAAACACATCCGCCTGCTACAAGAACAACAAACCGACTGCGAGGCGAGGCTGCTGCTGCGCAGTGTGTACTGCAGCCTGTGTAGATGACAGTAAAAAAGGTGCGGGGCGGCGAGGTCATATCGATGTTGCACGTCAAATGCATTGAAATTATTCAAAATATTATTAATGGCTGTGGCACATGATGAATCTCAAGATGTGTAATAATTTGATGTGAGCGAAATTGAAATGTGTAGTGAGGTTTATCGTGATGATACTTCACTTTTGCAGATATTAGCTGATCCATGGATTTTACTGTCATTACCGACCAATTAGAACACGGTGCATTCCACGTAACACATAACAGCTGCAGGTAGGTAGTTAACTGTAGCACACTAGGATTTATTGACCCAGTGATTTCAATCGACAGTGACTGGCAGAGGTTGATAGATTCAAGGCATCATAATTTCATTAATTTCTTCTTTTCACTGGACCACACGGGTTCGAATAGCATTCTCTCTATAGAGATATTTTACATGTCATGATGATTTCTGTGCAGTCCCAGTTTCTCCCTTCCACCATATTGCATTGCTAGGAATTGCCGAAAGGCTCTCCATGGTGGTACAATGGTTTATCCTATTCAGTTAAACAACTGATTTACAAAGGAGGACAACAAAATAAATCTAATTACTGCATTAAAACACAACAATTTTGATAACAAATAAAAAGGATATTAAATGCAATTAATTAATGTATCACATACAAAAATGGATCAGCAGTTGGCCTTGCCTTGCCTTGTCTGCATTGCTGTATGGTAGCACACAAAATTTTGTTTGTATAGGTAACTTTTTTTTTCTGGATGATAATGATCAATTCCGCCTACAGCAGTGTTTCCCAACGCCAAGTTTTGTTGGTGTTTTTGTTATGGTTATTAGTATAGCGTGATAACAATAATTTGTATTTTTGAGCTTGCTAGTTGTGATGTGTTAAATAATATTATATATAATAATAATTTTTTGTATATTTTTATTTACCATATTTTACACACGTGACGCTCTAAGCACACTGTTTATTACACAAAATGTTAAATGTTGAATTTCTCACCATATATATAATGTACTTTATAATGCTTAGCGCCATATTTTGGAAACTTCCTGAAAATGATCACAAATGGGAAACCTTTGCCATAAGATTACCAAAACTTCTCTTTGACTTTGGTAGAAAAGTAGTAAGAATTCAGAGACCATTCAACAGTTTGTCATTTTTATTTTTGAAAGTGTAATGCACATTTTTTAAAATGAAAGTTGTACAATACTAATTCAGATAGCCACACGCACCAACGTTTTAAAGATATCATAACAAACTAGCCATGGCCGTTCATTAGACTGTTTTATTTGAAAAATGTGTTCATTATATAGGATTAAAGTTTTACAATCATCTCCCTGAAAATATATGTAATACACTTGGTTAAATACACTTGGTTGTAAAGTTAAATCCATACTTTTAGCTGAATGTATTGATGATTGGCATTAGATTTTTTTAACTTTTAAACTTTTACAAGTATATTCTAGATTTAAGTCGTGCTTATCTTATCATTAGTCTTAGAACAAATGTTGAATGAGAAAATTTCCTTAAAAATAATTGCAAAGGCTAGACAATATTTTTCTTAATTTAAAATCGAGGTGCAGTCATAATAAGGATTTGTTAGGATATTTGCAAATATCTACAAAAAGTTTTAGCATATTGCAAAAGGAGATGTCGATGATCATCATTAGACAAAACTGCGTTGTAACAATCTGATCTTTCATTCGTACAGTAGGGCTACAGTCTCTAAAACCACACAGTCAAGACAACACCTGTCTCGTGAAAACATACCGTTCATGTTACCTGGCAAACAACAAAGGCAAGCCAATCACTTTTTCACACGCGAACTGAACTTCCCTGTTCTCCCCTATCTACTTACGAATGGATGTAGCCGAGCCCGGCTGGCCCCCCCAGCCACATAGTTGCTCGTTCTACTGATCCGAGGCTCTCAACCGTAAGACATGCCTACTCCAAACTACTACCTAGTAAAGCAGCGACTCAATGTTTGTTGGATGCAGCTACATTAGCACACACGCCATCTCTATCTGGAAACCCTCCAGGCCTACAACCATTTCAGCACAACAAAACTGCTAGAGTCAAGCAACACTGATGACCCCAATGTAGGGTGTTCGTAGTGTTGCACTGTTGCACAAATTCTTCACCAGACGTAGCATTGGGCAAATACTTAATGATAATTGTATCAACTGCTAAGGACTACCAAAAACATTCCCACGTTCCTCAATCGCTTACACCTCCATCGCACAACCAAACGACAGTGCATATAGAATGCAAATGGCACGGACTTGTGGAGAAGTCAACCTTTGAATTAAAAGGAATATTTTACTTTACTGCAAGCCACTATATAGTTGAGATAACACTCATATACCCAGCCCGCCTCTGCCCCATGGTGGCCTACACTCCGCAACGAAGCAGGTCCTGCCACCTCCCAACTTGTTTGCCGAAATGTGCCTTAGTAATGAGTTGGCAACCAACACCTTCACTTAACTACAACTACAAACACCGTTCCCTAAAATCAAAAACACATCTCAGCCCCCGCTCCTCCGGCTCCGCAACCATCCTCATCATCAATCACCACAAAGAGACATTGCAGGCCTGACAGTCAACGGCCGAGCGTGAGGGCAATCTACTTCCAATTCAATCCACAAAACTCTTCTCCCATCCCCCCTAAAAGCATACCATCTCGCCAGTCTACGATTGTACAGATCCCTCCACTCCAATCCCCTATCCTACTCATACCAACCAGCAACACCCAAAGCCCAGCAATTTGGCCTCAACAGTCACAGAGCTTGCCAAGGTAACCTATTTGACTGCCCCTCACTAATTCCCTCGTGCACTGTGGTTTGGGGCGGATTTTGAAATGAGCCAAGGCATGCAGCAGTTTCAAAAGTAAATTTGGCTGCGTGACCAGTTGATTCACAGAAAGAAGGGGGTCGGAAGATTGGCAACACTCCATGCGGTCAAGGCAGAATCATTTTCTACCTTTAACTAATCATTCTCGAAAGTAACCCGCTTGCACCATAACCTACGAGCTAACCCTAAAAAACAATCCGAGCATACTGTGATTTCTACCAATCGACAAACTTTCCATTGCCCCGCATTGGGTGTGTCCCTCGTCATATTGTACTGTGCCATTTGTCAAGGCCATTGATTGAGACATATTTTCGCTACTCAACAGAACGCAATTCCTCGTCTAACACTCCCAATGCCCTCGCCAACAATACGATTTGACCCGTTCTTCCAACAAAAAGTTCTTTGTTCCTATGCAACTGCCCCTTCAACTGCCCCCATTTGTTTGGATGCCCTTTACTCCTTCCAAAACCAACCCCCGACACGAGGCTGACACCTGATGGACCGTCAGCGTTTAACTGCTGAGCCAAGCCTGCGTTAGCACGGAACCCTCTCGCTGAGGAGGGCCATCCAAGGATGACAAAAGTCACCCAATCGCCTTCCTCCCGGATGTGAGACTATCACATACGAAGAAGATGAGATTGCCCCTCGCCCCTCTCGCTGTCGCTGAGGTGTGCCAATTTGAGGAAGACCAAGTCAGCCCATCGCCTCCTCCACGGTCGAGGAGACCTTTCACAGCTGAGCCACCGTCGCAACCCAGTGATATCAGAGATCATCCTGCACGAGGCCCCCTGGTGACCGGGACTTTGCTACTCGTGCTGCACTGAGCTTCCCGTCGAACAGGCAACCCCATTAATTACAACCTAAACCATTATCAATAAAAACAGTAAAAAAGGCTATCTCCACCCCACACGTAACCAGCCCCCCAGAATCACTTAAAGTAACCACAAAGCCCTTAATCGGCTTCAAAAACTGTAAATTTTCTTTTGCTCAGACCAACAAGTGTTGCCATTTAACACAAACCCATTTAACACAAACTAAGGCTAGGACCGTCACCCCTAATAATACCCCATCTGTTTATGGCCTCAGCCACAACTACGAACACTCTCCTAAAATCTGCTCGACCCAGAAACAACCAACAAATCAATACTGAGCCCTAAAATCGCATTCCTTAATTCTGCTCAAATCCGGAACAAAATCGAAGAAATTGAGCTTCTAACCAGCGCCTCTCCCCTGATATCTTTTGCTATCTCGGAACACTGGCTTACTCCACACGAAATAACTCCTTTTGCTATCTTCCGGCTACGGCTAAGATTGACGTTTTCTGTCGCTCCCAGCGTTCAGTCCATTGGAGGTTGTTTGCAATCCTTGCCAAACCCCACCTCAACCTCATTCCCATCCCTGCGTCCAACCCTACTGCACCGAGAAAAGTGTTTGAATGTGGTGGCAGGTTCAGGGCGCTCTCTCGGTCATCACTTTTTAATTCCTCTGTCTACCCGTTCCCTCTTGGTGATTTAAATACATTTCTCTGCCAAGCTTGATGGAAGTCTCATCCTTCTCACCAAGAAATTTCCTGAAGCAGACTTAGTCTTATGCAGTGACCAAATGTGGACCTGCTTTTCCAATCGCCATCCCGATCTAAACTGCTCATCTAGTCCACTCACTTCATATCATTGAAAACCCTTGATACCCAACCCGGTCCCACTGCCACTAGCAGCTCTCTTATCGACAACATTTTTCACTTCTCTCGGACCCAAGCATTGTTTTCCGTCAGCTCTACTGACCCGGGCCTGTCCGACCATTCACTCCTCATTCTCAGCCTATATCTCTCCAATCAACCCCCAAAAGATGAAGGTAATGAAACGTTCGTTCAGTCGCCAAAATACAGACACTTCTAACACGAAGCTAAGTGCCAAGAAAATTGGTCAGTCACTGTCAACTCCTGAGATTGCAAGATGTACTCTTCCATCTATTTTCTTACCACTTTTTTTGTCACTGTATCACCTTCATGATATCATTTCCGCTAAAAGCTGTCCCACGCGTTAACCCAAAGGTCGAGATTTCCTGTATCACACAGACCTGCGATCTGAGAGCCGAACCTTGCGATCCCTTCATTTTGAAACTGAAATCGTCGCACCAAAACTCGACCAGTAACAACAATCTCGTGATTTAAAAAAGTCTCATGCTAGAAAAATTCAGCCCAAGCTAAATCTCTACTATAACGACTCTTAATATCAGAATCTAGAACACTCAAAAGCGATTTGGTCATGATTAAATCACAGACCAATGCCCCGCAACCTAAATGCCACCTCTCTCTATCGCTTAACGTTAAAGTTATATCTGACGCAATCATCTCAATGTGAACTCTTTAATGACTTCTTTCATTCAACTCGTGCAACCCGGCTGGTACGCCAATGCATCAATTTAACCCTCCCCCTCCTCCGAAAACTCTCGACGACCTCAATGAGCGGCCCAACTATCTATTCTCACCCAACCACTCCAATCGAAGTAGCTACTGTAACTAGGAAACTTAGTTCCATACACTCATATTGGCCTTGTGACGAGGTGGCCAGGCCCCTTCTTTTCAAATGTATGGACTTTATTGCCGGCCCATTAGCCTACATCATTAATCAGTCCTTTTTCTGATTGGCATTTTCTCCCGCAAAACTGAAGGCAAGCAAAAATACTCCCCATCTACAAACACAAAGGCAAAAATCTGAGATGAATAACTATGCGACCTCATCTCCCTGCGTCTCAAATCTTTTTCAAAATATATGAATACATCATGCATGATCGTCTATCAGCATTTCTAAATTATCACAATACATCTCTCCCCTACTCAGCAATGTTTTTTGAAAAAAATAAATCCGCACCCAGCGCAATCTTCAGGTTTTCTTTCCCCTCTCTACTCTGGGCCTTTGGACAAGGTGACCACGCGGTAGGAGTGTCTACGACATGACAAAGGCTTTTGATACGATAGATCACAAAATTCTCGCTGGAAGCTATATACCTATGGCATCCGAGGGATCGTTTAGATTGATTTCTCTTTTTCTCTCCGGCCTGCTCTCAATGTAGTGCCCGAAATCGATACTCGCCCATGGTTCCCTATTCCGTCACCAAACCCGCTCTAAACTCTGTCCATAGTCTGGTGGGAGTTCCCCAGGGTTACATAAACTCGGACCCCTAGCCTATATCATATATGTTATGACCAGGCCACCTTCTGGATGAGGGTAGTCTCACCACAATATGCCGGATGACTCCAGCCATTTCTGACCCTACCTAAACTCCATCCCTCGTCAAGGCACTTGGCCCCTATCAACAGCCAAGTGGCTTAAAATGTCATCATACAGGCCGAGACAGATCAACTCTACATCTCGCGCTCTAAAACAAGGTATACCTATCTTTCACAGCCCCCATAAGAAGCCCACTGGCTAGTCCCTATTCTAGAGTTTTTGATATAATCCCCCCGCATCCAGTGTAAAAGTCCTTGGCCTTGCTTGACCGCAAAACTTGACTGTCGATCCTGTTGACCATGGTTTGCCACCAATTTTTATCTGGATGCTACTCTAACATCCTAGCTCAAACAAATTGTTTCCTCCCCATATCTTTATATTGTCAATTCTACTTTGCCACATCACTCTCACTTACCTATTGCCTGCTATTTTGGGGAGCCTCCCCCCAAGCTAATAGAATATTCATCCTCCAAAAGAGAGCGATACGCATTATTGCGAGTGTCCTCCAGAAAACACTCCTGTAGGGACTCTTTAATAGATTAGGATTCTAAACTCTAGCATCAACTAACATCCAGTCTGCTGCACTCTTTGTTCGCACAAATAGTAAACCTCTTCCTCGCAAGGCGTCTGTTGCACTGCAAAACACAGAGCCCATCCTTCAACATACATAGGAAAAAAAGGCCTTCCCACCACCTGCGCCTTTTTGCACTAGGCCCCATATACTCTGCCTCCACCCTTTACAACAAGCCTCCCAGAAACATAAAAACCTCCCCCACCCTGCCCTCTTCAAACACAAGTTAAAAATATATCTCACAGAAAACCTTCTACTTCGGTTTAGTTGACTACATCTCAATGTAAATAATAAACATTATAAATAAGAACAATTAATTAAATTGATAAATAAATAACAATTATTATTCTAATCTAACATTCAGCAATAATGATATCTCACCCTGTTTTTAAAGTCCTGTTTCAAAGTCTACTGACATTGTAAGTTGTAACATCGTTTACTATTTTTTAGTTATATGCCTCCATAGATCATTATGTTCTCATACTTTCATCTGTACCCTTATCTTGACCAATTGTAAATCCCCTCATTCAACAATTCTCTTCTCCATTTTACTTCCTACATTAATATATTATAATCAATGTCATTCTTATTTTTCAAATTCCACTTGTGATTTACCTCCCATATGTTGGCGTTTCCACAAACAATTGTAACTAGATACATCCTATAAATTTAAAAATTTATTTCTTACCACCATTGAGTGGAGATTTCACAGTCCACTATGTTACAATATTACAAGTGTATTATTTTTGTTATTTTCATAATTTCTAATTTAAATTAATGTACATGATTACTCTGTCAGTACTAGGATTACATATACTTATCTGTAAGTTACCTTAGGCTTTATTCCCCTGCTCCTCCGGGAGTCAAACATTACAATGTGCCTGTCAAGAGAATAAAAGTTATCTATCTATCTAGTAATAAAAAAAAAATACTATCTTTTTCTCAAGAAACGAGGGGTGTCAGACTGGTTTAGTTAGACGTCCTTGAATTGTTTTGGTCACGGCTTACAATTGCAAGGGGTGAAACATGGAACTATAAAAATACCAAATAAATACTTTTATAGTTATTTGCTGAAGTGAGCTTCATTTCAGAAATAAATAAATACTTAAGGAAAAAAAGAATTTAAAAAAAAACTATTGGGGTGTTCCAGGCTAATTAGACTAGTCCACCTGACATGAACTAATATCCTCATTGATTTTGTAACCCTTGAACGGCTCTCGTCAATTACCTATGTCCCCTATTATCTTGTAATTCTCCGAAATCGTACTGTTTTTCTAACCCATTCTAAAACCAAATTGTCAAAATGTGTTCCAATCAGTGTTGAGAGGACTCCTGTACGATAAAGTTATGTGCTGTATACTGCGTGTGGTGAAGACAAAACAGGGGAAAAGTGCTGTGTACATCCGCGTGAATTTTTTAAATTAGAATCGCATTATTATTATTATTATTATTATTATTATTATTATTATTATTATTATTATTATTATTATTTATTTTCATCATGTTAAGACGGAATACATAGATACATAAAATGTGATACAATATATCAGGTCGAACACAATGATGGTAGTGAGTCGTCAGAGCAAGCCCCATAACCATGTGATGTGCCCCACTACCATTCTCTTTATCAGCTAGTTCTTAATGTCGTAGGTTCTAAATTTAGATGTCAATGATGATTGAGTGATGAAGTTGGATTGTACAACTGATGAACTAAAAGGGGTAGCAGGTGTTGATAACTTACATATTTACAGTTCTATGAATAGGGTGTGTTTGAGAGTGAATGTTCTGAGCTTGGGGAGTGTGCGTGTTTGTGTTTGTGTCTGTGTCTGTGTTTTGTGTTTGTGTTTTGTGTTTGCGGTGTGCGTGTTTAAGTGAGAGTGCCGTGTGTTCTGTCAGTTGGGGCCAAGCTCTTAGACTACAGACTGCTAAGCTGCTTTTTGGAATGAATTTAATGAGTTAGTGTTTTGTTTTGTTGCGAATTACTTTTGTCATAAGTTTGCACTCACCTACATAGAAGTCCGTCTTGGTAAAGTGAGTTCGGGCAAATGGTGGACAAAGCGTGACTCCTCTGCCATATCTTGCCGAGTTCGATAATTAGTGTATTCTGTGCAGTGGGGTCTAAGTCCACTGTATTGTTAAACATCTTCTTAAGGAAGACAATGTCAAAGTCATTAGACAGTTTTGCTATGGATAAGTATATTTCAAATTTTTCGCCTTTCAGGCCGCTGCTGCAGGCTTTTCTTTTGGCTGATAAATTTAGTGGCTTCGATTTTTATGGTTTTTCAAGTTTTTTTTTATGTTTACGATAGTGCCCCGCAATATTTAGATCATCAATAATCCATATGTAATTGTTGCTATTCAATAGTATTGTACACTTTCAGACTACTTAACTTGAAGGATCTTGATTTGGGAGAGTATGGGTGTTCGTACGATAAAATCAATGTAACCTGTGTAAATAGAACTCATTTAATAAAGCCAGACTTTTACACTAACACAAGGTTTTATGGTTTGAACTATGAACTTCATTCCCTATCCTGAAACACTTTCCTACTTCAAAGATGCTGAGATAGAGAGAGCCAACCTGGCCACTTCATGTAGTGACTGGTGACACATTCCTTAATTGTCACTACATGACCTGTGGCTACACATGTCATTGGCTAGTTGAATTAGGCTGCATTCACCTGCCCAATAAGAAGAGTCACTGGTTCCAGAACTGTGCCGATGGTGATTTGATACATTACTACGTGCCTGGTAAGAATGCCAATCAGCTAAGTGTGTATTACCCGTGACGTAAGTGAATGGATTGGCACTTTGCCTTGCCTAGTTTTTAGAGACTGTAATGGCTTTTAATTAACATTACAGTCATAACCCAGAACTAAAACCTTCAAATCAATCAATATTCTGATATTGATTGATGATTGATGACTATGTGACTACCAATACATTGTGTCCTCAATGATGATTGTTTTTCTAATATTATAGTTATGTTGGATGGATTACAAATCCCAATATCGATGGAAAATCGATATCCATCAATAAAGTGAAATAGAAACCCTTGATTTCACTACACTCTCCCTTTTCAAAAGGGATGCCATTTTCTAAATAAAACATTCCTTTTAAAACTATCCTATGATGACTAATCATTCAAAACATGTTTCATTTATTGAAATCATAACGTTAGTATTGATTGGTTCCTTTAAGTATTTCGTTTACTGTGACGTTTACTATTACGAATTAGAATGTTTACTTATTTATTAATATTCCCGCGTCTTTCATGGTTGGTTAGTTTGACATGGATGAGTTTTGGACAACCCATGCTTAATATTTTTTAAAGACAAAATCAAGAACCTTTGAATTTTGCTTCGTTTTTACGTCGTCAATTCCGTAAACATTATCATTGTCGCGATTTTCCGCCATGCAATGTTTGGTCCGAAATGTTTAATATTTTCATTTCCAAACAGTTGGCAATGGTGCGTGAAGAATCGTCTGCACAGCTGGACTCTTTGTAAGCCTGTGTTGCACGCCATGGTCCCTGGCTAAGTGTTTAACATAGCAGGGGCCTCATACCTGTTGCCCAGAAACATACTGCCACCGCTAAGAGATAGCTGCGGTTCGGCCGTGTCTTATGTAGATAAGGCACGTATCACTTTGTACTGCATTTTCTCAGACCCCTCAAACAGCCTCACCGACCAGCCAGCTTCTAGCATCTAGGATGGGGGTTGTGTGAGGGGGAGGGGGAATTGTCGCCGTCCCAAACCATGAAGACAAAGCTTTATTACCACGCGATGTGAGTGTGACCAGCCTAACTCGGCCGAGAGATTCGCAATCAAACTCGAATTTTACCTATTGAATTTATTTCGTGTAGGGCTAGGCTAGTAAGTTCGGGGTTTTGTTTGTAAAACATAACCTTCCTTTCGGAAACAGTTAGTTTTTAGTAGAAATTTTGAAACTGTGCTGTATCGTGTGCACACCGCCATTGTGGGATGCTGTAACACGCCGGCCTGCCTAGCCTGAGTACATCAATACAGGTTTGTTACTGTACTCAATCAGTTTGTTACTGTACTGAGTAAGTACTAGATCATATTTTATTTGTTTTACTAAATTACCTGACTATTTATGTAGCCTGATTTATTCCACCCAATTTCTAACTTAGTAACAACTTAGTTGCTTTTAACTTGACTACCATTTTACATACCACATGGCTTTGTAGGCCCATGTTGCATTGTCTGTGGTTTGTTCTGCACGTGTGAGGGGAGGAGGGCGGAGTTCGTGGTAAGGCTAGCTGTATAGGCTTATGGCCCTAGGTCCACCCACCAGGGAATTGGTTAGATTACCTTTTTACAATTATTATTTCTTAGCTTAGCTATTGTTAGCTGATATCCCATTTACAGTTATTATTTCTGTACATTGGTAATTACCTAATTGGCATAAATTTTGGCACTAGGCCTCCCTAGGCCTACTTAGCTAACCTTAATTCTCAACATTCATCTAGGCCCTACCTATTAGTGTTCAGGCTAGTATGTTACTTGTGTCTTTCAATATTTTTTTTATAGTTAGTAGTCATTTCTGAAGATTATATTTTTTACAATAATCAAATTCAGTCAGTGTACAATTCGTTCAGTTGTCGAATTACACATTAAGTTTTTATTTGTGCATTATTAGCCAGGTCTAATGGTTGGGTCTGTCATCAACAGCAACTTATTTTACTTCAAAGCAATTTTTTTTTTTATTAGCAGACATTGCAAGTTATTCAACTTAATATTTTGTTACTTTAGGCCTATTTTTACTAGTTAATTTATTTCAATTACTCTTCAACTGTTGAAACTGTGGCTAGCCTATTAGCCGATTGAGATGCGTTGTACGGCAATATTTAATTTTAAATTATCTACTTATTTAAAACAATTTTTTTACTTTCCGCCTGCTGTGCAAACCAGAGCATATAACTTACTAATTCGACTTGATTTATATTTTTGTTGATACCACTTTTTAAGTAAATGGTGACTGTGTCTTTACGACTCAGCTGGCGAGTTTCATCCCTGGTATGCGAACGATCCGGTAACCGGAAGGTGCTGCTTGTGCCTCGCTGCTTTGCCCGGTGAACTCGAGTCCCTGTCGATCTCCGCATAACCTCCAGGATCTGTCACGATCCCAGAGACATCTAATCGGGTTGACTCAGGAGATGCTCGACTGATCAGAACGTCTCTTCAGCCAAGTACCCGCAAAATTCTGTCATAGAAATGACAATTGTTAGTAATCACAGTACTGTCCGATTGCTATTCCGTGTTGTTGCAAGTGATATATTTCTTTTCTTTATTGCTTAAACACGTCCGAGGAGTGAATTTTTAATTTTAAACTTCTTTTCTCTTTGTCATTAATGATTGGAATGCTCAAGCGTAAATGCTTTGATTTCTACGTGTTGTGTCACGTGTCATTAATTACTGATCATATTCAAATCATTTAACAGTGAATCTCTGGTAACGTTTATAGGATTACGTGTCCAGCTGGCGTGTGAATGCCTGTTACTATATGAAGGTAGTACTAAATTGGTCGAATAATAGTAAGCTACAATCCGCCTGACATCCGTAACATTCCGTGTCCAGATATAACCTGACTCCCACCAACACGGTTGTTCTGTGGACGACTTCCTGGCAACGCTGGACCACCCGGACGGGATGCGGTAACGCTAAAAATCCAGACATCAGTCGGGCGTTCGGTACAACGTGGTTGAACGCTGTCAGGTATCAGCGCGTCGATCACACATTTTCCTGCGCTACGTCAGGCTGTCCCAAGGAAATAATGCAGCCTCGCAGCTTCTCCCACTCGGATAAGTTAGATTGCTATATTTGCAGGACAGATTATAAAACCTTGCCGGTTTTGGCAGTTAAATATTCAGATGTTGACAATAAGATATACGCTTGTCGATCTCTCGATACAGCGATATATTCCCTTCACATTTCAATGGCTACTCCATACCTACTTGCTTGTCCTAAATAAGGCGAATGACTTGATTTGATATCAATTCAAAAACCCTGTCCTCCGCTTTTAAAGTGAATTTTAATGAAAAGTCTGAAAACCTTTAGGGGTTTGCTATTTGCATTTCACTGTATCTATATCGATGTAGACGTACACTGATCGTTAATCTCAATAGTTGTTGTAATTAACGTCGTCATGTGGAGATGCAATGCCGATACCCTTGTTAGAATTTCAGATAGATTACCAGGATCAGAAAGATGGACTTATCGCCCACTGCATGTGACATCCATGTCTTCCTGAATTTGCTTAACTTTGCTTTAGTATGAATCAACGCCTATTTCTAATTTCTTACAGCTGTAGTATTCTTTGTTGTACACTTAAGTGTTGTGTCGCATCATCTGACTGTCATTCCTCAGTGGCTTGTGCATAGCTTGCAACTATCTACTGTAGCTTGAAGAGATTTAGCTATAGTCCTGAATAGCTTGGACATCGAATTATGCTTTACGTGACTGTCTATTCCTTGCTAATCGTAACGTTCTTGCGTCACCTGTATTATACACTTGTTGGTTTCATTACTTGATCCTACTTTACTATTTAATTCAGTTAACGTCTCGACAGTGGCTGTTCCCAAAAATACAGAGTGTTTTTACCCCTATGTCTATATAAGATACCTACGTCGCGCGACGGTCGCAAGAGCTGGTTGAATGGTACCTAATCTCGTACTCGACCTCGGCGCGAAACCATTTCCATCGCAGTAGCTCCGATGGTCACCGTATCGTGCAAACTCTCAGCGAATGTCACCTTCTTGCGCTGAATGGTGCGGTAAGCTTAGTGCACTCTGTCAGACAGCGTCGTTCTCGGGTCACGTTGCGTCTGGCGCTGCTGCTGCGTGTATGCGAACGCGATTTCTGGCGGGACTGTCACATGCTTTGCCGTGACGCTTCTATGTACTCCAGCGTTTCCTTTGATCGTAGCTCGCATGAACTCGTTATAGCTTCCATATTCGTCCATATGGATGTCAAGCGTAACCGTCATAATCACCGGTCATCACATCTCTCCCTGCTTAGGATATCAGCCTCGTTCAATTGTTGGTTCTTCGCATGTCGCAATGAAAGCAGCCCAGCCTGCAACATATTACGTTTTGCGTTTAGTGTGTTTCCGACACACGGCTATTAATTCTTGCTGTTACACTCTCTAGTTACCATTTGTACAGTTACCACCGGAATTTTTGTTTACAAAAATAAAAGAACCCGCAGAGACTATTTTTCTTGAGAGACAGTGTATTGGGAGACACATGGTAACAGTGCCGAGAAAGAAGAACATAGGTGAGTCTGCACATATTATCTTGCTTGCATGTTGTGGTGTTGCTTATTACACATAGAGAGTCTACTGAACTAACTTGGTATCCAACCTGTTGATTTTTAGTATTTTTAATTTATTGTAAACCAAAATCTACCCAGATGCCTGATCACAGAGAGATGACTTGATGACCTCCATGGCAGAGATGAATGCTCTCAGAGCTGATGTACTAGGTTGAAAAAGGATGTATAAAGTGAACCTATTTACAATCAACATCACAGTGGAGAAACGCGAGTGACGTTCTATATTGAAGGGACCTCACTGTGGGGAACCTAATCCAAAGCTCGCTGTGAGAGGAAGCCTCGGATTTGTGTCAGTCGAGACTTTCTGAACCACGTTGATAGGGCAACGCGGATTTGGGTTGTTGTGCAGAGGCTGATGGAGGAAAAGTCAAAATTATAAGCTTAAGCTGAGGGTTGCGGCTGCAGCACATTTGTTTAAAGCAGTAATCATTCCCTTCGAAACAACGATTTCGACGCGGAGCTTTCGGCAAGGGATTGGATTCTTAGGGTTCAGGTCGCGTCAACCAGACCAATTTTATTATGCACAATTGCACACCGCCAGTCAGGCAAGGGGGCGAGACGGTGGAAGCTTTTGCCGACCGTTGTAAAAAAATTGAATCAGAAGACGACCCGGGAAAATTTGGCGGATCCACTCGTTCAGACCGTAATCAACGAGGAGGCGGAGCGCAGACTTGTCGCGGCGTTCACTGGGGGGCTCCATGGTAACGTGGGAGTCCAGGTACGGTATAAAATGCCTACTACGTTCGCCGAGGCACTGAAACATGCTGTAACGGTCAGTCCCGTCGCCCCGAGAGGCAAGCCAGGGGGGACAGTTTTCGCGGTTTAATACGACAAGCGATCGGAAATGTTATGGCTGTGGTAAAAAAGGGCCATCTTCAACGCGATTGTCGTAAGAAGAAAAAAAGTTTTTTTAAAGCCGAGGGTGGCGATAAGCCTAGCGGAAAAGACTCGGACATCCCCATTTGCTCGTACTGTAAAAAGAAGGGGCATCTAGCAAATTGGTGTTTTGCTAGAAAAGGGGCGGAGAAAGATAAGAGGACCCAAACGGGCAAAGTTCGTCGCAACCCCCGGGTCGAGCGAAAACTAGCTAATACGATAGTTATACCTAGTGTAGCGACTCCGGATGATGAGAATATGAAGAAATTTTACTGGAAGTGAGCATAGATGGAAAAGTTCGGAACTACTAGTAGACCACGGCGCTACGATTTCTATGCTAACACCCGGGAGTTAGTAAGACTGCACTTAGGGCTAATCGGCAAAGCTAGGGCGTAACAGGAGATGATTTAAATCTTTTAGGGCTACAATCTGTTACGTTTGGACTACTGAATGAGCAATATGAACATCATTTTTACGTAGCCGATCTCAATCTTCCACACGACGGAATACTGGGCGTAGATTTTCTCGTACGGGAAAAGGTGACGCTTGATTTCGAGAAGCGTGAATTGAAAATTGGTAGTAGCAAGTTACCATTTAATTGGACGTCAGCAAGTGCTGCAGGTAGTTCGCAAGGGCATGTCTGCACCGCGTGTTCTGCTAGACTCATAACTGATAGGAAGGGAGTTATAAACCAGTCCGTTCAGGAGTCAACTAGTGGTAGTCAGGGAGTTATAAACCCTTTCCATCACAGCCAGTTGGAGCCCACCGGGGCGTGACGACGCTAAAGGAACTCAAAGGACAGGCAAGCAGTCGCGAAAGTACTGTTAAGTCTGAAAAGCTACGACTACCAGTTGGAAAGTTTACGCGCAAGAAGCTACTTGGTTACCCGGCCGGAGCGAAGTATTATCTATGGTAGATTGGATCAAGGAGGTATGGAACTACTAAACAAGTGGTTGTTGAAACCCTGGGGAAGTGCAAATGCATGGTGTGTTAGTGGCGCGCGTAGCGGCTAGCACAAAGGGCAATTTAATACCACTGAAAGTGATGAACGTTGGCTCTGACGTAATTCAGCTACAGAAGAATAGGGTTGTTAGGAGAAGCGGAGGTCATGGAACCGCACAATTTAGACACCCAAAAAGAAGTACGCGTCGTGCGCCCCGGTAAGAAAGGGAAAAAAAGTGACGCCCACAAGATAAAATGCACGAAATAGAGAAAGTTAACGCGCTTCTTAAGGAAAAATTATCCCACTTGGAACCGGACGATAGGGTTAAGATGGGAACTGTACTGGACAAGTACAAGGAACTTTCCGGGAACCTCAGAGGATACATTAGGGTGCACAAGCAGGGTTTTGAACACAGGACGATACGGGGAGTGCTAAAACCTATAAATAAACCTCCCTATCGGATGCCACATGCGCTTAAACAAGTGGCAGAGGAACATGTGAGTGATATGCTCCGGAAGGGAATCATTGAACCTTCTAGTTCACCATGGAACGCTCCAATATTAATGGTGCCCAAGAAACTGCCCGGAAAAGATGGGCAGTTAAATACAGATTAGTACGGACTTCGGGCATTGAACCCAAATAAAATAAGGGTGAAGCCTATCCTCTTCCAAAAAATTAAAAGATACTCTGGATAGTCTGGGTAACTGAAGTGGTACACCTGTTTAGATTTACGCTCAGGGTATTTTCAGTGTAAGATTGATGACAGGGACAAGGAGAAAACTGCTTTTTCTTTACCTTCCATGGGTCATGGGACTACAGAGGTTGCCAATGGGCGTAAGTGGAGGTCCAGCCACATTCCAAAGGTTAATGGACTGTGTGTGGCAGGACTTAAGGGTAAATTGAATGTATGGTATACCTGGTGACATTATTCTGTTCAGTGTCTCTCTGGATGAACACGTTAAATCCTTTAGCAAGGGTTTTACAAAGGCTCAAGGGAAACTAACTTGCATATACAGATAGAAAAATGTGAATTCGCTAAATCAGAAGTAAATTACTTGGGTCACATTGTGACGAGCGAAGGAGTCCAGATGATTTCCCAAAGGGTGACTAAAGCTATTAAGGAATACAGGAAACCAGCAAATGTCAAGGAGGTACGGTCGTTTATAGGCCTAGCCTCGTACTACAGAAGGTATTTTTCAAATTTTGCCCTTATCTGCCATCCCTTTTAAATGGTTTAACAAAACAGGATGTTCCATTTGTTTGGACTGACAAACAACAAAAAGCTTTTGACACCTTAAAACGAGAACTGTTGGGGAAAACATTTTAAGGTACCGGTGTTTACAGAACCGTTCATACTAACTACTGATGGGGAGTGGGTAGCGATTGGAGCGGTACTTTCACAGAAACTTAACGGGGATTTAAAGACCGATACGTATGCGTTCGCGGCAACTCAACAAAGCCGAGGTTTTAACTATAGTAAAGACAGATAGAGAAATGCTCGCTATTGTATGGGCCTGTAGGTACTTCCGTGCTTATTTATTAGGTACCAAGTTACCATCTACACAGACCATGCTCCGTTGAAGTGGATGTTGAAACTCAAAGGAGGGCCCAAATCGTCCCGGTTAACTCGCTGGATGGTACGATTATCGGAATTTGGGCTTTGAGGTTATATATAAACCTGGAAAAGTAATACCAATGCAGATGCATTTAGAGACATGTCAATGCTGTCAACGCTAGACAGAAAAGCGAATATTATGATCATAAATAGAACCTAATCTTAGATAAACAACGAACTGACGAGTTTTGTTCTAATGTCATCAAGAACATAAACACGCCAGAGTTTGAAGAGCAGTATCAGCTTGATCAGGAAGGTCTACTTTATCATGTGAACGGAGATATATATCGCATTGTCGTCCCGATTAGTCTGGTTCCACGAATAATCGAACATCACCACGATACAGTTTTTAGTATGCATCAAGGTATCAAGCGCACAACGGACATTATCAAAGAACGCTATTTCTGGAAGACGTTACGGAAAGATGTCGAGGAAGTACGTACTGGAGTGTGGACTCGTGTGCTCGACGTAAGTCGGGAAAACGCCCAAATAATACCTTTGGGAACGCAAATAAAGACAACTAAACCATTTCAGGTGGTGGCTTTAGAAATCGTAGGTCCGTTACCTGAGAGTCATGATAAAAACAGGTATCTACTGACGTTCATTGACCATTTTACTCGCTACTGTGAAGCTGTCGCGATCAAGAACCAAACGGCAGAAAAACTATAGCAGCGCGAATTTGTGGAGAAGATTATATCACGCCATGGTTGGGCCAGAAAGGCTTAAGTGGGCCGTGGAACGCAGTTTTTATCATCTCTCATGCAAGAGACCTGTCGCTTGTTAGGGGTGAAACCATCCAAACCGACGGGCGTATAATCCGCAGGCCAATGGAACGCTTGACGTCTTCACAAACCCTAGCAGACATGATTCGCGCAGGGATGTTGAGAAAGATCAGAAGACCGGGATAAAGGGTTTGTACCATATGCCTGATGGCGTAACCCATCACGCGAACGACGTAACAAAATTCTCACCACATATCTTTTATCGGCAGTGAATGAGGATACCTTTCACGGATAATTGGAACCGAAGTTAGAGGTCATGAGTCTAAACAGCAACAGCAATAGCTGATCGGTCAATGATGCATACGAAATGGTTCGTCAAAGTAATCAGAAACTCGTGAGTTCCAAAAAGTACTACGACCAAAAAGCAAAAACCCCAAGTATATGTGGGTGAGTACGGGAGTATTTAAAAAGTAAGTACATCTAACCTGGCGAATTTTCCATTGTTGTTGTTTGGTTTAAATTTCTTGGGGCCTCGCTAGCCCTACCTACGGGATGTGTCTTTATTACTTTCTGCCTTGTATAGTAACTAGGCCTTCTAAGTTTTGTAATGTAGGTTTAGGCTTGGGCTTTGCGAACATTCGGGCTTTCAAAAAAAATTGGTACTTTTGCAGCTGGGTGGGTCCAAGAAACGCTTCGCCCGCCCCCCCCTAACCTCTTTCCTTCCCAACTTCAGTATTTAAAAAGTTACCCCCCCCCCAGCTGCAAAGTACAATAATTTTTATTTATATTCGATTTTTGAAATTCGAATAGTAACTAGGCTGGGCCTTAGGCCCTATTCGAAAATCGAACTTATTTGGTCTTTTTAGTTTTGTAGAGCCCGTGGTCGCTCGCCTTTTTTTAAGAAATGGGCGTCAAATATTGGGGGAGGGTTTTTT